>CATQJA010001321.1:0-5000 GCA_958295435.1 Mesorhabditis spiculigera
ACCATTCGTAAGTCCGTGGAAACGCCAAATTTGCAACAACCAGATGGTTACGTCGCTTCGCGACTGCAACCATCGACCTTCAGGCACTACCCTACATGTCCAACTCCACTACATCCTTTACCACCTCCATCAATACCCCCGATAGCCGGAATCCTTCAAAAACTACCTAAATACCTTCCCGATGGCTTAAGATACCTCCCTAGCCGAAATCCCCTTCAAAAACTACGCAAATACCTTCCTGATGGCTTAAGATACCTCCCTAGCCGAAATCCCCTTCAAAAACTACCTAAATACCTTCCCGATGGCTTAAGATACCTCCCCTAGCCGAAATCCCCTTCAAAAACTACCTAAATACCTTCCCGATGGCTTAAGATACCTCCCCTAGCCGAAATCCTTTTAAAAAACGAAAATAACGACCGACCGAATGGAATGAGAGAAAAAAAATGAAATCCCCCGTGAAAATTTTCATCCACGAAACGCGCGCGACCTGGCTCACTATGTCCAAAATCACCCGCAACCTCCGTCCCCCACCCCTTTTACTAAGGAAAAAACTTTCAAAGTTAATTTTAATAATTTAAATTAAAACCTTTTCATAATTTTTTTATCAGTTTGGGGTTTCTGACCACGCTCCCCATCCGAATCCGGAGAGAGCTAAGCTCCAGCTCCTTCCCCCTTCGAGTTGAATTCGGGACATGACGGACGGACAGACACCACAGCAAAATTATTATAGCAGATCTTCAAAACCATGTTTTTATTTAAGGCCTCGATCTTACAAGTCATTTTATAAAACTTTTCAGTTTTTAGGGTTGCATACAAGCTAGCTTGCCTCAAATTCTCCATACAAAATGACCGGAAGTAGCCGTTAATTGGATGCAGAGACCGTTCCTTAATGTTTTTAAATACGTTGTAAAATAAAGACATGAGTTTGAAGATTGTTGCAAACTCGCCGTTTCAAGGGCTTTGGAATGGCATCATAACCATTCAGGTCCGATCGTTTTGCGTCGATTTAGAGGAAGGTGTTTTTTATTGGGACACCCTGTACGCCACTAGGTACTCAGTATGGCCTATTTTCAAAATGTCGAAATTCATAATGTCGAAACTCATAATGTCGAAATGTCAGAATGTCGAAATTCAGAATGTAGAAATTTACGTAAGCTAAAATTCGCGGTAAAGTCCCCGAATTCTAAGCAAAAAATCTTGTCGTGAAATAAGATAAAAAAATAGCATGTGGAAAAATTTTTTTGACTGGGATTCCGCTTGGTTTCACCGGCAATATTAGCCTATGTAAATTTCGACATTCTGATTTTCGACATTCTGACATTTCGACATTATGAAATTTCGACATTGTGCAATTTCGACATTATGATTTTCGACATTATGATACCAAATCACTCAATATAGGCCTCTGTATCCTAAAAACCTACCCAGGCGGTTAGAATATTAAGTCGAAAAGCGCAAACAGCCACCCGGTAAGCCTGGCCATAAGAGCCGGGAAAAACAACTCCGGCTCAAGGCCGTGCATAAACACTTCGTACGTTATTGACCACACCTGGAAGCCGATCGATTTTGTATAAAATTTATTCTTCTATCGGCTTACCTGATAGTAAAGCAAATGATACTTATAATCATGCATGAAGGTCGGAGATTTCCGTAATATTACATACACGGCAAAGACCATGCAAATGGAGCCAGAGCGATCGACGATAGCCGCATGAAAAACACGTAGCAAATTGGGTACTCGTACACGAAGAGCTCCATTTGTGGTTCGATAATGGGCGCCAAGGCAGTATGGAGAGACGAATACGTGTGGTGTCTCAATATAGAGCAGGTGTTTCCTGAAAACGTCTTGTTTTTTGCGATATTTATTTCCTGGCGAATTCGGGAGCTCAAATTTTGGAACGAGTTAAAGTTAACGTGTGCAAATTTACAGGGTATCCCCAAACAAAACGACCCTTTCTACCAGTACGGAGCAGTGCCGGATTTTTTACGATTTAGGTATCTATCGAAAACTCTTGGCGGGCTAAGAAGAGCTAGCAGGATTAAATCCTGCTATCTAGCATTTCCAGAAGATTTTTCCGCCGTTTTCATGGTCCATTAAAGTGATGGTATTTTTACATTGTGGAACATCAGAATACGTTGCAACGTTTTCAAAAATTGTCATTGCGCAAATTTTGAAAACAGATTGGGAATCAGCGTAAAAATCTGAACCAGACAGGCTTGGTTTCATTTCAAATTTCCAGTCTCTCCCTCACTCTCTCTCTCTCTCTCTCTCGCGCTCTCTCACCCTAACCACTCAAAAAGTTCTCTCGCTCTATATTTCTGCGATTTTCCTGGAATAGGCTTTATCGAAAATAAGTGAATTCACGTGGCTAATCATGGATACAGTGGACCTTACTACTCTGAGGTTTGGTGCTCACCCTTTGAGACCAATTCAATGAACAACGCAAGGGAAAATAGTCTGACTTTTGAGGTCTGAGTGTGATTAGAAGGAGTGAAATTGCACAGGTAATACGGTAGGTAACCAGGGCAAACAAAGCACCGGATAAGGTATAGAAACCAGTAATAAACCGAAGGTAGCACAAGATATGAGGAATAGGCGGAGGAAGCTCGAGTGAAGGTATAAGGTTTCTAATAATAAGGAGGTGTGAAAAATATAGGACTTCAAGACATCTGGTGCGCCAAGATTTGCGGCTCGCCGCCCACGGTGCTGTAGATGAGGTCGAGGATGAGGGGCGCGTCAAGGAGTGTCTGCAAAAAAATAGCGTTAAAGAGATCAGGAGAGCGAGAGAGAGAGAGAGAGAGAGAGAGAGAGAGAGAGAAAGAGAGAGAGAAAGAGAGAGAAAGTGAGAAGCCGATTACGTTCATACCTCAACGTCTTCACCAAGAATCTCCTGAATTTTGGCCTTGGCTTCCGGCGAAAACCTTAGATGTTTGGTTACGAACTTCAGGAACTCGCACATGGTAGCCTACAAAATTCATTGTAATTTTCCAGAATTTAGAATAGGTTTACCTCTTCAATGTAGATGCAAGCGTTCGGGCCCGCATCGAAGGTGTACGCCGCCCCAAGGGCTTCCGGTTGCTTCTCGTTTTTCTGGCCAGGCTCACTTTTCCTGCTGTTGAAACGGTGCACCAAGTCGATGATCAGCCGTGACGTGTCGTTGAGGTACTGTAAAAAATGGGATTGTATGACTTAAATAATTCAGTTCCAAATCTTCGCATTGAATCGAAACATACCGGCAACGGGGTTTCGTGTCCAAACAACACGCGTGGAAGTTATCGCGCTCTTTCATCACCAGCTCGGCAAGTTTAGAGAAATCCTTGGCAGCGAACGCTTAGGTTAGACTATAAAACTTGGATATTATTCGTTACCAGGGTTGAAAAGCCGCTTCGCGACTTTCAACCCTGGCCCCGTCTCACCCCATAATATTCCTTATTCTGCATACGTCTCTCGCATCCAGATGAGGAAAAATGAAAAATGACCCTCTCTACTTGATTATATAAGCTACCGCCACTTCCGGTGCATGCTAATTATTTCCTAACAACGCGGGTTCCCGAAATTTTTACAAAAACTAATATGTTACCAGGGTTGAAAAGCCGCTTCGCGACTTTTCAACCCTGGCCCCGTCTGACCCCATTTTATCCTGCACTTTGCATAATTTTCCTGCGTTTAGACGACAAAAACTGAAAAACAACCTCTCCCATCCCGTTATATAGCCGAATCCCAACTTCCGGTCTATGCTAATTATACCTAACAAAGAAGTTTTCATAAAAACCTAAATTTAATGTCGAAAATAGGTGATTTTGCTAAATCTCATATGCGTGCAGTCATCTCCAGACCATTGCGCACCTAATGACGTATCATACGTACTTTAAAATTCATTCCCTATCGAGATATCCACCGGACAGACAGACGGAAGTGGATGCAAAGTGGCACACACAGACACACACACACACACACACAGACACTATTTTTTTATTACAAAAAAACTAATATGTTATGTTTAAAGCAATTAATTTTGTAAAATCTAATAAACGTGCAGTAATCCCAGAACCATTACGCACCTAATGACTTATCATACGTCGCTTAATACCCTTCCCCTATCGAGATATCCTCCGGACATGGTGACGGAAGTTGCATGCAAAGTGGCACACACACACAAACACTATTTTTTTATATTTATTCGTTATTTCAAAAAAAAATGATACCTATTGATGGCCTCATCGACGCCAGCGACTCGCTCCTGAAGTAGGCTGCTCGTCTCAACGGTCATCTATAAAATTCACATCTAGGTGGGGAATTTCAGGTTCGATATATCACTATGGCTGTATTACTATGGATATATTTCGTCAACATCCAAAAAATCGGCACGAATTACTGTGGTTTTATGATTTTTCGATACCTGCATTCCCTTGGTCGAGCCGTCCTTCCTCTCCCCGATCGTTTGCCACAAAAATCAGGGGCTCAACGAGGGCCAATGACTGGCTGGGAAGAGTTGCTAAATGGAGAGCAATTATTTTAAAAACCGAAGAGAACAGATTCCAAAAATTTACAGAAGACGGACAGTGCTAATTACATCTAATTAATTTTTACTTACCTCAGCCACAGAATCAATACCATCAGCTCGAGTCCCACGACGCCAACGAACCAGCCCGCCGTCCAGTGAGCGAACCGCCGAGCCGGAGCCTAATAGGGAGCATGATTATGAGAGAGAGAGAGAGAGAGAGAGAGAGAGAGTGAGAGAGATAGAGTGAGGCAAAGAGAGGCAGTTAGCGTGGCATAAAAGATCAAGATTTGGGTTGCTCACCTAATCTAGCCAATCTCGAAGCTTCATCCTGGCTGAACCCGAAAAAGATGGCTTCATCCCATATGCGATCGCAGCAAATCCGGCGGCAGCACTTGAAGGAGGCCGGAAGCGACCGGAAAATTCAGTAGTGGAGACTACCTGAAATTAGCGTCTCTCCTGTGAAATATCACCAAAATTCGGAATGTGCTCTTTTAA
>CATQJA010001321.1:10000-12500 GCA_958295435.1 Mesorhabditis spiculigera
GTTATACAATCCCGCTTCCACTCTTTCTATCCATCTCCTAACCAAAATTCACACCACGGTTTTTGGAAAGGATTTCTGATCCCAGACACCCAAATGTTCACTAGATTGCCGGCCACAAAATTAGCATCATTTAAACAGGGAATTGAGAATGAAGACTTGTTTTTGTCGAAAACCAACGAGCCTGGGAACCCGGAAAAAGCCGAAGAACATTGTTAAGTTGGACGGATTCTCACACATAATAATTCGCGATCTAGACCCCCTGATTTGGCAGTATGAATTCCGATTGAGTGCATCTAATAGCATAATTCCAGCATAGAATATTTTCTTTATGATTTTAGAAAATGCTGGATCACTTTCTGATATTTCTCAGCTACGGTATTCCGGGTTTCGTCGTGTTGGTGCTGCTGATAATATGCATAATAAAGAAGAAGATGTTGGCTATTAGTTCATTTTATAAATTATATCTTTATGTGCTGATTGTGGTAAGTTATGGAAAGAGAGAGAGAGGGAAAGAGAAACAGAGAGAGAGAGAGGGAGAGTGAGAGAGAGAGAGAGAGAAAGAGAAAGAGAGAGGGAGAGTGGGAGAGAGATAGAAAGATAGAGAGAGAGAGAGAGAGAGAGAGAGAGAGAGATAGAGAGAGAGAAAGAGAAGGAGAGAGAGAGAATGAGAGAGAAATATATTTTTAGTATCTTCTCACCTACGTCAACACCTCATCACCTTCAAGCTACGAGAGCTCCAATTCCTGACCGATTTCTATGTCGGCATCGAGGAGCGATATTTTGGACTTTATAGGATATTTTATACTTATAATATAGGTATCAAAACTTAAATCTGGTTGCGTAAACCTATTGATTTAGGTGCTTTTCATTGCCAAAGTTTATCCCTAATTCTGCTTCATTTGAATAGGTTCACGATCGTTTGGTTGCCACTGGCGCATAACCAGGTAATCGAGCCCTTCTATATTTTTGAGATTTATCTAAATTTAAGTTATCCAGAGTTGAAAAATCATGCGGAAATTCAGGTAGTAAAAAGGCATAGAGTATACGGTCATCCATAACTATACTGCAAGATAATTTAGATCTGGCGCAACAGTTTCGTGGTCTTCCTCTGCGTTGTCTGCTTCTTTGGCGGAAACTGCCTAGCTTATCAATGCTTATTTGTTACGAATCTTTACGTGAACAATAATGGATACGCTGAAACATCGACTGAGGCGGCGGCGGTACGGGAACGCTTTTGAATATTCAAGTTCCTAAAACTCAAGCAAAAAAAGTCAGAAAGTAGACCTGATCCATTAAAGGGGCTAAGAAATGCCAAAAATTGAATGGCGGCCCGAAAATCGGAGCCCTGTACGTCGGAGGCCTCTGTACGCCCAGGGGCCGGGAAGCTCGCAAATTAGAAATTGCCTGTTGTCAGCTCGAAAACACGTTCTCGGCTGCTTTTGGGCCAAATTTGATGCTTAAAACACCAAAACTGTTTAAAATTAAGTAAGGATTTCAAAAATGGGCTCAGAATGCGAAAATTATAGTGTGTTCACAAAGAAACCGGGCAAAAACAACTTCGCGCAAAAATCGGAAGAGTGAGGGCTCTCGTCCCGCAGCGCCCGCTGGCAATTTGCGAGAAATCAAAGAGGCCTCCTAAAAGGGCTTTGATTTGGCAGTTCGGAGTCCCTTTAAGCAAAAATCCTTCTTCTAAAGCTATCGTTTTACCCCTATTTCTTTTCAGCAAATCGTCTTTGCCAACAAGGCGCTGAGCCTGTGCTCCCAAATTTACCCGCTGGCCTCGTTGGTCATCAACTTAGTGACGCTGGCAAAGTTGACGTGGATCCATTGGAAGAAAGCAAAGTAAGTAGGCAAATCCTTGTGGACATTCCGAAAGTTAGTCAGTATCAAAATGGATTTTTTCAGAATACCAAATGGCCGGTCAGCCGAAATCACCCTGATCATGATCAATATGGCCACGCTGGTCATGCAACTTATACTGATGGGAGCTGTGGTATGTTAAACGCTTAGTTTTCCGAACTCCCAATGAATCTACCTGGTTCGATATCTCTCCCTCTTATCTCTCTCTCTCTCTCTCTCTCTCTCTCTCTCTCTCTCTCTCTCTCTCTCTCGTCTCTTCCTCTCTCTCTATCGCTCTCTCTTTATCTCTCGCTCTCTCTCTCTCTCTCTCTATAAATCTAGCTCCTACTCTCTCTCTCTCTCTGTCTCTCTCTGTATCTCTCTCTGTGTCTCTTTCTCTTTATCTCTCTCTCTCTTTTTCTCCTCTCTCGCTCTTTCTCTCTTTCTCTTTCTCTCACTCTCTCTCTCTCTCTCTCTCTCTCTCTCTCCTGTCCCAGGGTTGAGTTTATTGTCACGGTCTCTTCCAAAAAAGCTTTTTCAGGTGCCATGTCTCGGAATAGCAATGGACGCAGGTATGAGGACATTCATGGTCAGTTTTGATGGCATTCGAAACATCCGGGTTCAAAAGTCCTTCAAGAACCGTAAAAATTAATGGGATCAG
>CATQJA010001322.1:0-33506 GCA_958295435.1 Mesorhabditis spiculigera
AATTAGCGAAATAAAAAAAGTCAAGGTACTAGGATGGTTGGGGGGCCACTTTTTTTGTCGGTTTCAGAGTAGTTTTTGTGCTGGGTCTTGTCACCCTACAAAATCAGGTTTTCATCAACGCCACTTTCCACCGTAAAACGGCGGTATCAGCCGCGATATCCACTTTCCTAAAATACAACCGGAGCTATTGATGTTGGGGGCATCTTTTTTGGGTTTTTTCCGACCTTCGCTTTTCTCCAAGTCTAAAGCTAACCAAGCCAAGCCCAGGCTAAGCATAACCTAAGCCAAGTTTGTGCTTAAGCCCAATCCTAAGCTAAGTCTAGAATGCTTCCAAGCAGGGTTATTCGCTTTGACTTGAGCGCCGCACTTGATTCGGACTCGGACTCACCTGACCCGCAGAATTTGTAGAGGTCTGTCTTCGTCTCCGTCCGCCCAGGTCCGTCCGTCTCCGGAAACCGCGTATTTGCATTATTTGAGATAGAGATTTAGGACCCCAATTTTCCTGGGAAAAAGACAACGGCATTAATTATAATAGCTTTATCCGGTATGATTCAGGTATATAGAGGAGGAATTCAGAACATCAAATCACATATCGGATGGAGCCCCATCCGAAGTTGGGGCAGACGGGAGAAATGTCGTGCAATACCGTGGAATTTATCCAGAAATCGGTACCGCCAATGACCTGACCCACCTGACCCGGACCCGGAACCTGACGCCGACCCGGACCCATGCAAATTTGATCGGGTCTGACCCGGACCTGACCCCCTGGGTCTGACCGGGTCCGGTCCGGGGCACAAAGATCAACCCTGAGTTTTGGCTAGGCCTAGACTAAGCTTCATACTATACTATTTCTATGGCGCCAGGAACTTGGCACCGGACCCTTTCTACCATTTCTGGGAACAAGTCCACGATCTCTACCCTTGCGAATGATAAGCTAGCGCGACCACACTTGTTACTAGTCTGTGTATCTTGTTATATCCTGGTTGTTGCGATAAACCCTTGTTAAACAGGTTTAGGCATTTTGACGGTGGAAAACGGCGTTATTCGAACCTGATTTTATGAAATTCGAACCCAGCACAAAAAACTACTCTGAAACCGACAAAAAAAAGTGGGCCCCCCCCCCCAACCATCCTTGTACCAAAGTCAAATTACCGTGGTGCAGGCAGGAAAAAGTCGCTTTGACGATGGGCTTGGCAGTCGGTAATCAGCCAAATGTTGTCGGGCTGCACCTCAACCTCCTTCCCGAAGTCGACCAGGTAGACGACGTGCGAGGTGGGCTTGCGGGCGACGACGCGTGCGCGATAGCCGACGTCCTTCAACGCGTGATGACGTAGTCACCCTCCTGCGCGTTGAACCCGTCCGACTGTTTAATCGACACGTAGGTGTTCAACTGTTGCCGCATGCGCCTCGTAGCTGAAAAAAGAAGAGTTAAAAACTAAAGAAAACTGGGGTTAAGAAAATAACTGCAAGTAGTCTCTTAATAATCTTTCTAATAGAAATTTAGCCACATTCCAAATCGAAAAACTCTGAAAAACTCTTTAAAAATGTTTTGCAAATTTGGAAATTCTTTTCAAAAAAGATCGATATTTGCACTCTCATAAAATTTGAAGTTTTTACGTTGAAATATAGCGCAAAAACTCGACTATTCGATAAAATCTTTGTAAGATA
Source organism: Mesorhabditis spiculigera (assembly GCA_958295435.1). Lineage (NCBI taxonomy): Eukaryota > Metazoa > Nematoda > Chromadorea > Rhabditida > Rhabditidae > Mesorhabditis > Mesorhabditis spiculigera. The sequence continues at coordinate 1,669 of CATQJA010001322.1, forward strand.
ATGATTTTTTCAGAATTTTGCGCAAAGATACCTCGGCATGGCAACAGACGGGTGCAGCCTCACGAAGAAGGTCAGCTCGGCGCCGACGTCGACGTGGTCGCGGGGCGTCTCGGCGAGCAGGATGCCGGTCTCTTGGTGAAGCTTGAGGTCTTGGAAGGGTAGAGTCTTGACGGCTCGCGCGGCTTCGGTCTTCTTCTTGGTCGACTGGGCAGGGCTGGGGTCGGGCCGTCGTCGGAGAGGCGCGGCTTGTATCCCTCGGGCACCGTCCAGTAGCTAAATTAGAAAATTTATAGAGCGTAAAAAGTTTAAAATTTCGTGACAGTAGCCTTTTTCCTCGAAAATTTATGCATTTTCGAATCAAAAGCACAAACAAAAAACTATAAACATCAACTTTCTTACCCATTCGGGTTGGCCTTCTTCTTCTCTGCCGACCCGCCCGGCGCCTCGTTTTCCTTGTTGTCCTCGGCGTTGAGCAGTCGGGCCTCGCGCAGCTTGATCAGCTCGGTGCGCTGCTTCTTTTGGTCAATCTAGAAAAAGCACATAAAAGAAATCAAGTAAAAACTTACAATAAGCGTGGCGCCGTTGTGCTTCATCTTGTGGCTGACGGCGATCGACTTGTTGAGGTTGGCGGCCGCCTCGTCGGTGAGCATGTCGAGAAACCTAAAAAACGCAGAAGTTTTCTAAGCTAGAAAAACTTACGCATGCTGCCCATTCGGCTGGTCGGCCATCTTGCGAAAGTGGACGTTGTGGACGAGGCCGAAGCGGGTGAACGCCTCGAAGACGTCCCACTAAAATGAAAATTTGATCTGAGGAAAGGCAAATTTACATCGCTCCATTCCTCGGGGATGTTCTTCACGTAGAAGCTGCGATTCGGGCGCGTTTCATCGAGCTCGCCGAAGGTCATTTTACCTGAAAAAAATGGAATAAAGCTTTCCAAACACAAATTTTGCAAAAAGAAAACGCGGAAATCAATCAAACGAAGCCAAACTTAGCAAAAGAACTAATCTAAGAAGTATTCTGAAAATAAAAACGGTTTAAAAAGTCATGGATGACATTTAGATGTCCCAAATAACCATTCTTAAAGCTAAATTTGCTCAAGAAAACCCGGAAGTTACAAGAAAACGAAGACAGATTTAGCATTAAACGGTTCTAGTGGATCATACAGGCTTAAAAACTCGCGAAATAATACTAAATAACAATAACAAGAGACGCAAAACCAGTTTCTCATCCCAAATTTGATCAGGAAAGCGCAGAAATTACTGAAAAAGGTCAACAGCCACGTAATAAAATCTACACAATCTAACTCTAAAAACGCGCTAAAAAGTTATGAATGAAGGTAAGACGAGCGCAAGAACAATGGAATTTTGCGGGAAATGGCGAATGACCGGCGAAAAGGCAAATTTCGAACGCGCCGCTCCGGTTCCACGTTGTTTGTATTGGCGCGCAGGCCGTTTACGACGGGGAAAGCGTGAATAAACAAAAAGTAAGATCCTGAACCGGAAACAGACGAATGGGATGGGATGATGACGTCGACACGCTGTTGCCAACCAGCAAAAAGGTGCGTTTTCGGGTTCGCCATCGAATTCTGGGGGGTTGGGTTCAGAAAAGTGCTAAAAACGAGCAGAAATCGGCTTTTAAAGGTTTGTTAATTTTAAACCTTATTCGAAAAGAGTTTTTGGTATCGAAAACGATAGAAAAAGAGGGCTCTATCCCAGTAACGTGGACCATGTAAGGAATCGTGGACCATAAAAAAAAACGTGGACCATAACCGAAATCGTGGACTTTAAAAAAAATCGGGACCTTAAAAAAATCGTGGACCGGTAGTCAGAATCGTGGGCCCTTGGTGAAAATCGGGGACCATAGATTTGGCTGTGGGGGCAAATTTGGCGGCGTTCAAATCGTGGACCATAGGTTCCGTCCTGAGCTGAGTTATGGTCCACGATTCTGAACATCCGAAAAAAGGCTAAATTGTTCGGAAAAACTGTGTTTAGCTTCCACAGGGCGGCCATGTTTGTTTTTCACACCATTTTTTTTGCGGCATTTCACATGGGCTTATCATGTTGGGGTTCGACCATAGATTTAGTGGAGGAATTACCTACATAATGTCGATTTACACAATGCCGATTTTCAGAATGCCGGTTTTGCGTCCTTATGCCGAGTCATTTTTCATTGCATTTTTGTTTCGCCGAATCCTAGTTTTTCGTAATCGATTTCCGGGGGGTTCTAAAAAGTCTCTAACCTTATTTTCTATACAAAAATCTTACAAAATTCTCATAAAAATAATCTCCCTGGCAGGTAACGAAGACTGAATTTTTAACGACGGCTTCGAGGTTCTTGATTCAGGGTAATTCCCCAGCAAAATCCGGGTTTCGCTATTTCAAAAAGTATCGGGGGCGCGTCAATATCGAAAGCATAGGTTTTTCGGAAAAAATGGAATACCAAATCCTAGGATTCATCGGGAGGACAAACGTTTAGCGCCCTGCAAACAGACGCAAAATCGGAATTATCGGAATCGGCATTATAAGAATCGATATTCTAAGGATCGGCATTGTGTAAAATCGGCATTCTGAAAATCGGCATTCTCTAAAATCGGAATTCTGAAAATCGGCATTGTGTAAGTCAACATTATGTAGGTAATTCCTCTGCTAATTGCTACAATGTGAAATGCCGCAAAAAAAAAATGGTGTGAAAAACAAACATGGCCGCCCTGTGGAAGCTAAACACAGTTTTTCCGAACAATTTAGCCTTTTTTCGGATGTTCAGAATCGTGGACCATAACTCAGCTCAGGACGGAATTCTATGGTCCCCGATTTTCACCAAGGGTCCACGATTCTGACTACCGGTCCACGATTTTTTTTAAGGTCCCCGATTTTTTTTAAAGTCCACGATTCCGGTTATGGTCCACGATTTTATTTATGGTCCACGATTCCTTACATGGTCCACGTTACTGGGATAGAGCCAAAAAGAGGCGAAAAATGTTATTCTGTTAGTTTTACGAGGAGTTATGCTTTAGAAAGTGTTGAAAGTCACGGTTTTAGACCGCTCAAACTTAGTTTTAAGTATTTTGGAAGTTGCAAGCTGTTCGAGACGCGTTTTTGGCATAGAAACCTATAGAAAAAGCCTTGCACAACGTGATTCTGATATTTTCAGACTTTTTATGCTTTAGAAAGTGTAGAAAACCGCAGTTTTAGGATTCAAAGCTGAATTTAAGGCGTCAAGCTTTTTACCCAGTCATAAAAACTCCTCTTGAAGCGTTGAAAATTCTTTTAGATGCTACACGCTTGCGAGAAAAAAAGCTTTAACCCTTTTTTCAGGTCGCCCACCCCGAGTACGTCAGCGGCGCCTGCGTGCCGCTCTTTTCGGCAGCGAGCGCGAGGCGTATTCGTATTATATTGGGCAGGTCGGCTAAAATTTTATACTTTTAAAACTTTTCACATTTCTAGAGATACCTCCGGATCGAAGCGCGGACCCTAACCCTGATCGTCCGCTTCCTGCCCACCTTCGCGCTCGTCTCGTGCATCTTCTTGGCGTTGTTCTTCCATTTTTACGAGGCGACGAAGTGGGTTTTTATTTATAAAGGGTTCCTAAATGATCTATGCTGGAGTGCGTCGCTTTTTTTAATGCTTTTGAAAGTTTTTAATTACCATTTTAGACGTAAAAACGTTGAAATTTTGATTAGAAAATACAAAATGATCGATTTAGACAAAAAAATGAAAAATGACCGATTTTCAACCAAAATTGCGACAAAAACTTTTTTCTGTTCGTTTTTCACTTAAAATATACTTAAATTTTGCTAGAAAACTATTTAAAATCCTGGCGATTACATTTCTAGGCGTTTCTGGACTTTAAAAAACATTTGCCCCCTGATAATGCACAAGAGCCAAGACATCCAATTCCATTTTAGCACGCACTGCCACGTCCCGAACATTCTGCCCTCGATCTCGACGGTCATCGGCGGCTTCTGGGAGACGAATTTCATCTGGAGCTGGGCCATCTATCTGCACGCCCTTCCCAGGTAGGATTTGTAGTTTCTAGTCTATAGGCGAATTTGGATTTTCAGGTTAATCCCGGCGTTCGCCTACAACAACGTCTTCATCCCGAGGGCTCCCCGGAGAGGCCGGTGGACGTGGTTTTTGATAAGGTAGGGTTTTTAAAGGATTTTGAATCCTCAAAAATTCGTTTAAAATGTAGTTTTTTTGTGCTTTATCTCATCAAACTTGAAAAGGGGTTTGTTATATAGATTCTCCTCGAAAAATTATTTTTAGGCTAATTTTTACGATAAAAATTGTGTTTTTTTATAACTTTTCTGATCTGTAAATACTTTTTTTAATCTGGTGTTTTTCCGCTTTCCGATAAAACGTTTTAGAGATGAGTTTATGCTTCGATTTCTCGTTAAATTTACTTTTTAAACCCAATTTTCAGGCTTCACGCCACGCTGAGCCTCGTCGAGCTGTCCGCGCTGCTGTCGTTGACCTACTACAACTCGGACTACAACCACCTCTACCACGTCGTCTCGTTCTCCATCTTTGGCGTGGGTTTTTGAATAGATTCCACAAAGAATCTCTGCTAGCTTGCCCTAAAAAATCCCGTTTTTTCAGTCGACCTCCCTACTGTACGCCCTTGTCCACCTGACGCTGTGCCGGCGGCTGGAGCTGCACGTCCAGACGAAGCTTCACATGCAGGCGTGGAGGTATCGATTTTTAATGCATTTTTGGGGTATTACACGTCGTAACCGATTCTCAAAAATCCAATCGGGGAGGGGTAGCAAAGGAAATTTGCGGAAAAATTAATATTACGTGATTTTTCGGTTTTAAAAAACTAGATAAATTAAATGCCTAATCGAACCACCAAATCCAGGGCAAGCTAACAAAGGCAATTTGCGGAAAAACGGATTTATGGTCTTTTTAGACAAAAAAAAGCTGAAAAATTGCATGCCGTAATCGATTAAACTCTAAAAATTCCTGCATCCCGCCCAGAATTTTGAGCGCAATCTAGCAGAAACTCTTTGCGGAATCTTCCTGCATCCTCCTCCCCCCTCATTTCCAGGCTGAAGAAACGTGCCTTTTGCCTCTCGGTCTCGTGTCTGCTCACCTGTTTCTACCTCTTCTACCGCCATAATGCCTACTGCGAGCCGTACGTCTTCTCCGTGTTCTCGCTTTTCGAGTATTCCTTCGTGCTCTCCAATATTCTGTTCCATTCCACGTTTCGGCTCGATTTCCACGACCGTTGCTTGTACATTTCGTAGTCCTATTTTTTTGCTTAGCGCTTGAAACGCTTAAAAACTCTTTTATTTCTGCTTGAAAGGCTCAAAACAAGTTATTCTAGACTTATTACATTAAAATGTCTCGAAAAATCGATAATGCCAGCTTTTAAAAGTTCATTTTTCGATATAAAATGGTTTTATCGATTTTTCTAGAATTAGTACACTGCTTTTTAAAGAATTTTTCTCTATTTTTGCGCTCCAAATTCCGTTCCATTCCTTTCCACGCCCTCGATCTGTGATACTGCGCTTTTTTGCTCACTCTCTATGCATGTGCCTTTTCGATCGAATTAAAATAAAAATAAAAATATGAAAAATGAAATAATAATAAAAACGCGACTTTAAAATCATGTAAATCTACTTTTTGGCTATTTTAAAACTTAAAAAATCCGTATAAAAAATTGTTATTAAAATCCATGATTAGATAGAATTAAAAATTTTGGGAAAATAATATTTATAGTACTTATTGATTCAATAAATTATAGAAACGAAAAAGAAAAATTAGCAAAATGCGGTTTTAAAATCGCTAAAACTTTTCTACCCCTTTAAAACCTAAAAATCGTAGAAAAATCGTATAACTTTATTCGGGGCGAAAATGACACGCAAAAAAACCGGATGTCTCGCTTAATTGCAAAAAAACAACACACGCGTACATTAAAGTATAATTAAGGGGGTAGGAAGATAAAGCATTAAAGGGATTAGCAAGTGTAGGGGGTGAGTGTCTATTCGCCGCTCAGCTCCCAGTCGTACCAATCATCGAGGGTCAGGCCCGGGGGCAGCGAATCGTCGAGCAGCGACTGCAAGTGGGTTAGGTTAGGCGGGCTAGCAGAGAAGTTTTAGGAATCTGGGGCGAGATTGCAGGGAAAATGGATGAATTTGGGACGAGCTTGCAGAGAATTTCAGGAATTTGGGGCAGGCTAGCAGAGACAATTTGTGGGATCCATAGCGAGCTTGCAGCGATTCTTTGAGAAATTGAGTCAGGCAGAGCAGTTTTTGGTTGAGAAATTGCGGAGGGCAAGCTAGCAGAGAAAATTTGAGGAATTCGTGCGAACCAGGTTAGCAGAGTAAATTGGGGAATCCGGGGCGAGCTGGCAGAGACAATTTGAGGAATTGGGGCAGGCTAGCGCAGATCTTTTGGGAATTCGAGGCAGGCTAGCAGGGCTTATTTGCGGAAATTTCTTTGGTTTCCGGTCTTCTTACCTGAATCTTCTTGTAGTCGGGCGCCGAGTGGTAGTTGAGCCCGAGGATGTACTGTAGAAAAATATAGAATGGTTTTTTGGCTTACGGTAGCTAAAAACAGCGTTCTTTAGCAAAATATGCGATTTTCGGGTTACGGTAGACATAAAAAAAATGCCTTGGCAAGCGCCTGGAATGGCTGCGGGAACGAGGCGCAGAGTTTGGGGGCCGTCTGGTCGCGCTTCATCTTGAGAATGTCGATGTCCTGCTGCGCCTTCGCCGCCCTGCCCTCATCCCCGTGCAGTTTGGCCGTCCACGGCAACGTTCCGGTGCCCATTTCCACCTGAAAATCGGGATTCACTGGGTGTCACTGTCCCTTTAAAATAATTTTAACGATTTTTCCCAAATTTTCGCTGACCATAGAGTAGATGAGGGACTGCAGATCCGACGACGGGCCCTGCTCCTTCTTCAGATGCGCGTCGATTGAGGCGTATCTGAATTGGGAAAAAATGGGGAATTCCGCAAATGGTCTTTGCTAGTTGGCACGCCCTCATTTTGAATTTTCACTTCAAGGGTCCTTTAAATGATCAAAATGAAACTAAAAAATTCTTAAAATCTAATTTCGGCAAAGATTTCTGCTAGCTTGCCCTACCCAAGGTTTAAATTCCGAAACATCACTGCCAGCCTGCCCTTCACTGGCTATGGATTCTCGGCTTCACTATTCCTTTAAACTTCTCAAAATTGGGTCCCTGACTTCCTCAAAGTTTTCTGCTAGCTTCCCAATTTTCCCCCAATTTTCCAATTTTCTCCTCCCCCAATAATCTCTGCTAGCCTGCCCTACTTGAACGTGCCGCGGAATTGGGCCATTTTCCGGGGCTTCTTCATCTCGCCGTGCGTCGTCTTGCACTGCCGGGAAATGCCTGCAAAAAATGCCTTTAGGGGCCCTTTAGAATCGAAAAATCGATTTAAAGGGCCGTTGAAGACAAAAGTCCACGAACCAAAATCAAGGAGGTAGATGCGGGACGAGTCGAGTCGCCCGATGCAGCAATTGGCCGGCTTGACGTCGCGGTGCACCCAGCCGGCCTGGTGCACTGCCTCTAAGGCCGAGACGATCTAGAAGCAAATTCCGCAAATGGTCTCTGCTAGCTTGCCAAAGGTTAGGTAAAAATGCGATAGTACGAAAAAAATGTGAATTTTCGACTTTTTCTAGACCTTTTTTCAATTGTTCCAAACCAATTACGCCACCCAATTCCTTAAAGTCTCTGCCAGCCTGTCACCCCACCTTCTTCCCGACCCTAAAAAGGGTTTCCTGGGTGAAATGCCTGGATTTCCGCGCGTTCCTCAGCTCCATCAGGCTCTTCCCGGTCAGCCGCATCACGATGAAGCCACGATCCGTGTGCTCACCGTAGGCCAGGATCTCGGGAACGAACGGCTAAATGGTCTCTGCTAGTTTTCCCTCTTGCCTACCGTCCCTCTCAACTCAGCGAGTGCCTGTATCTCGAGCTTCAGCCTCGCCTTGTCCTTGATGTCCACCTTCACGCACACCTCCTTTTTCGTCGACCGGTCGTAGGCCCTCAAAAGGGGGAATTTCGTTGCGTAATAGGATAAGGAAATTTGTAGCTTAATCTAATATCGAAAAAATGATGGCGTAACAGATTAGGCCAATTTAGCGACGTAACTGGCTAGGGGATTTTGATGGCGTAATCGATTAACCCCCCGTACTTGTAGACCTCGGCCGACCCGCCGAACGAGATCATCTCCCGGATGTCGAATCGATCGATCAACAGCACGCCCCTCTTCATCACGCCCAGCTTCTGCTGCCCCTGCTTCTGCTTTCCTGCAAAAATTCGGCAGGTATTTTGCATTTTCATAGCGTAATTCAATGAGCTAGGTTTCCCCAATGGCCCCTGCTAGCTTGCCAGCTTCCTGGAGGATCGCTGCTAGCGTGCCCGGGTCTCGAAAATGAATTTTGAGCAGGTATTTCAGAATTTCATGGAGTAATTGAATAATCTAGGCTTCCCCGATGGCCTCTGCTAGCCTGCCTTCGTCTCCAAGGATCCCTGCTAGCCTGCCCCGCCTTCCTCAAGGATCTCTGCTAGCCTGCCGACCCTAGAAGATCAATTTTGAGCAGGTATTTCTGAATTTCATAGCGTAATTTATTTGATTTTAGGTAGCTTGCAAGCCAGCCGACCCCAAATGGCTTCTCCTAGCCTGCCCCAGCCTCGAAAATATTGGAATTTGGTGGATTTTCAAGAAGAGACCGTCAGATGAGTCAACTTCCGCCAATGGACCCTGCTAGCCTGCCCCGCACGAATCAATCGATATTTGGGAGGATTGATGGAAGGTGAAGCGAAGCAGTGAGGTACCTTTTGACCGCCTTACTGAAGCTATAAAACATCCAAAAAAACTAGGTCTAGATGAATTTTACGGAGTTTAGGGGCGCTAAAATCTGCGTTTTGCGCGCGCCATGCTGTAGCTCGGGGGTAGATTTAGGCAATTCTGAGGAACAACCTTCCGAGTGACAACTTTGAATGATAACTCATTACCGTACCCCCAGCTACGCTTCTCTTCTCGCCAAAATATAGGCATTTTTTTGTTCTACGCTCTAAAATCTACTTTTTTTGCTTAGCATACTGTAGCTAGGGCGTCAGTCTAGACAATTCTGAAGCGTAAATTCCACTCATCCACTCTTTGCGCCAATCTGGACATTTTACCATAGCCTGGACTGATTTTTGGGGGAGATATTTTACTCGATTTTCTCAAGCTATTTTGCTGAATTTCATGGTCTAACTCACTGCCGTACCTTCCATCTCAAAATTTCGTTTTTACACAACGTTTTACTCCATTCTAGACGATTTTCCATCGCTTTGACTGATTTTTGCGAGGATTTTCGGATTTTAAGCGATTGCGTGGTGTTTTTCCATTACCGGGGGTGAGGGATTTTTTTAAACTCCAGTAATATCTAGACGTAATTGTAGGGATTGAGATTTTTAAATCCGAAATTTCGGTCGTAAATCTGCCATTTCTGATCGAAAAATCGATATCTTTGTGCCTTTTTTAAAATCATAATGTGTCCAGTTTTCGCGTTTAGGGATAATAAAAAACCATTTAAAAACACTTCCACTATCTATATTTGAAAAATTAGCTCTGAAGAAAAAAGTTGGTCCCCCGATAATGCTAAAGCTCCCGATTTTTTCCTGCAGACAATTTTGATAAGTAACCAACTGATTACGTACCCTCGATCTTTGACTTTGCCCCATCCTCCTTCGTGTCCTTCTGCTCCTTCTGCTCCTTCAGCTCCTTCATATCCTTGGGTGCCGGGGATATTCCCCTCCTTCCGCTGACCGGTGTATGCGGCGCCGTCAGCGGCTTCCCGTCGTAATGCTCTTTTTGTCCTCCTGCGTTTGCGCCTCCTACAAAAAAATCAATTGCGCCATGAAAATGGCTAGATCGCAACCAGTTACGACATCTAAAAAGGTGAATTACGACATGTAATCCATGGCTACAAACTCCAACTTACCCCATACGCTGACCGCGTGCGCGTGAAGGCTGGCCTTCTGAAAACGGGGTTTTTCTAAACACTAGTCAATCGATTCCGCCAGCTAAGTAACTGTCAAGTGGTGTACTTTGTAGTCCGGCTAATCGATTACGACGTGTAATATCTGGGAGCAAACCTTGTACTCGTTGCTCTTCGAATGGACCATACTGTAGGAGGGGAGGGAGTGGAATAGTTTTTTGGAGATTTTTCGTAAAATTCCTGTATTCTAATTTTGGGGCAAGCTAGCAAAGAATTGGAGGATTTTATTGATTTTTATTGATTTGAGGAATTGGAGGGACAGGCTAGCAGGGATTCTTAGAGGAGTGGCGAGCTGGCAGTGATTCTTGAGGGAATTGGAGGGGCAGGCTAGCAAGGATTCTTTGAGGAATTTGGGGCGCTAGTAGATATTCTTGAAGAATTTTGAGGGCAGGCTAGCAGAATTCATTTGTTCATATTTTCTACCCCTCGCCTTCTCCCCCTTGTTTATCCTATTTATGCCCTAGGGCTAGTCGGGGTGTCGTGAGGTTTGTGGCGGAATACGATACAATCTGCCCTATTGACCCCTTCCCTTTAATCATCCAGATCTGCCTCTCTCTCTCTCTCTCTCTCTCTCTCTCTCTCTCTCTCTCTCGCCTCCGCTTTTCACAACCTTGACCGATCGGCAACAATCACGTGTGCCCCAAAAAGATATGTACCTTGCAAGCACGTGATCATCGGTCTTTTAGGGCAGGCTAGCAGAAGCGCTTTGTGGAAATGGCCTATTTTTTTAGTTCAATGGTCCTTTAACATGGTTCTAAAGTCGGGCAATAGCTTGTTAGGCTGCTGGCAGAGATTCTGTGCGGAAATTTTGGGCTAATCAAGCTAGCAGTGATTCTTTGGGACAGGCTAGCAGAGGTCGTTTCGGAAACCACTTGCCTTCAATTTTCCTTTAAAACGGATTTTTTTCTTCAATGGGTTGTCTAGCCAGCAGGCAGAGATTCTTTGAGGAAAATTTTGTCTGGGAGAGCTAGCAGAGAATCTTTAGGACTCGATCGGCTGATCGATTAAGCGAGCTATTTTGCCTTCAACGGCCCTTTAAAACGGCTTTAAAGTGTCCAATTGCTCGTCTGAATCTCACTTTGTCGCTTCTCAACATTTTCTGCAATTTTTGTGGCTTCTAGTCTACTGTATCTGTTGCGTAGCGCAGCGTACAGTTGCGTACTATACAGTTTATTACACAGTTTTTGAGTGTTGTTGGGTACTTGAGAAGAGAATAAGCAGAAAAAGGATGGCTTGGCACGAATTGGATTGCAGGTAGAGACTGTAGAATCGATTCGGGACCTGTAGATGTTGAGGATGAGGAGCAGAGGGAGGTAGATGAACAACTTGGACAAGTTGACTTCTAAAATGGGGTTTTTAGGTTGTAAAAAATTAATTGAAGCGCTTCGATGACCTAATTTATTACTCTGGAATGTTTTTCAAGCTTTAATTTCTCGAAAATTTGTAATAAGTAACGATCCAAGGGGCCGAGGGTTCGACCCCGCCCGGCGCCAAAATTTTTGCTTTTTGAAACTAGAGTAGATTTTTGTATTTTAAAGACTTCGGGCTAGTTTCTAGATGCGATTTAACCAATTACGAGCTTAAAATCCAACTTTAAAGGCCCCGCAACCCAAAAACCCTGACCTTAACGGCGAGTTCCGTCCTCGAAGAAGATGCCTCCGTCGATGGCGCAGTACTTGGGGCAGATACCCTTCTCTCCGCCCGATCCAGCGGGTCCGGGGGGTCCAGCCGGACCGACGCCTCCATCGGCTCCGGGGGGTCCATCGGGTCCGGGGGCTCCCTTCGGTCCGGGTGGGCCGGGGGGTCCGTCCTTTCCGGGGGCTCCGGGAGGGCCGGGGGGGTCCAGTGGGTCCTGCAATTTTTAGTTTCTTTAGATTTAGTGATTAATCTCTTTAATCCATGCTGAAATTGCCAATTTTTACCCCTAAAACGCTACCGACTACGCGATGGATGCTCCAAATTCCGTACATTCTGTGGCGAAGCCTACTTAACCCTGAACTGCTTGAAGTCAGTTTTTTTGAGGTATATGGCTAGGCTGGATTGCATATTACAGTATGACCAGCTCAAAATTTTATAAATTACGCGCAACTACAAACTACACGTAATTTTTAGATTTAGCACTACGCGATACACCAGTTTACGTAGTTCCGTCGCAAACGTATCATATCGTACTTTGACGTAATTTTTTGGGCTTCAGTTTTCCCTCTCCTACCTGAGATAGCTGTTGACTACGCGCTCCAATTACTTAGATAGGTACTACATTATGTTCCAAATGACGACATTCCGTCGCTACCGTACTCTTCCGTACTCTAGTAAGATTTTTGAGCCGGATGACTACGCTTTCTACATTTTACAATTCCTGGGGTTTAAAAAGTTGTGAACGACGCTATGTTCCAAATTACGCGTTTCCGTCGCTAGTACTCACTCGTAATACTCCCTTACCTTGATCTCCGGGCTCTCCGGGCTGTCCGGGGGTGAGGGGCTCGCTTTGGGCGGGCACTCCGGGCTCTCCAGCAGGTCCAGGGGCTCCAGCTTCTCCGGGGGGTCCGTTGGGTCCACGGGGTCCGGGGAGTCCAGGCGAGGCGTCGGATCCGGGGCGTCCAGGGGTTCCGGCCTCTCCGGGGTCTCCGGGGGCTCCAGGGGGTCCGGGTGGGCCGGGGGGTCCTGGAAATGGAGTTATACTTTGAGCTTTACTTTGGCTTTAGTTTGCGTAATTTTTAGAGCGTTTTTGGCTTTATTTCTGATGTTCTAGGGGTCGAGGGTTCGAATCTCGGCCGCGACAAACTTTTTGGTTTTTGCTCAAAAAGTCCAGAATGGCGTTTGTAGCCTAGTATGTCTTTCATTTTAGTATTTCGATTCTTTTTGATAGCTTTTTAGCTTTCATTCTGCCGATCTAAGGGTCGAGGGTTCGAACCCCGGCCGCGACAAACTTTTTGCTTTTTTACTCAAAAGGCCCAAAATGGAGTTTGTAGCCTGTATAGCTGCTAATTTAAAGTTTGACTTAGTTTTTAAAGCATTTTTAGCCTTATCTCTATCGCTCTAGGGGTCGAGGGTTCGATCCTCGGCCGCGACAAACTTTTTGCTTTTTGCTTTTTTCGCTCAAAATTTTTTAAAATGATGGGGAAAGGGATTCATTCTGACTAGGAAACAATACATTTTAGCAATTTCTAGCTGAAAATTTAAATTTCAAGCTCGTAGACGTACCCTGGGGGCAAGGCTTGCACGGGGGCGGGGTGGTCGGCTCGCAGGGGGCAAGCGGCGGCTTTCCAGGGGCTCCAGGGGCTCCGGGGGCACCGGGGCGACCAGGCTGAAATTTAATTTAGGGATATAGTTTTAGAAATTATTTTAAAGGGTTTGTGAAGTGACCTAAGGGTCGAGGGTTCAATTCCTTCCGGGGTCAAAGTTTTACTTTTTGCTTTCCGAGCATTTTTTGCCTTTTTTAGAGCTCGTGCTCACCTTTCCAGGGCGTCCAGGGGCTCCCTGAGCTCCGGGCGGGCCGGGCAAGCAGCACCCATCGCAGGTGAACTCGGGCTCGGGGTTGACAACGGGGGCACCGTATCCGCCGGCCTGGCGGGTGGTCCTGTTGCGGTGGACCACGGCGGCGTGCTTCATCTGGTTGACCTCGTCGAAGATGTCGCGGGCGGAGCCCTAGAATTTACGCATTGTAAAGGGTTCATGCACAGCTCGAAATGGGCTTTTAAAAGGGTTTTTAACCGATTGTGTCATGTAATTCATTGCTCTCGAACTTAACGAACTTGATGACTCTTAAGGGCAGCACGAAACGCCTCGAATTGGAGTTTAAAGGGAGCGCAACAGCTAGAAGTATCGGTGTTCTGGGGGAGTGACCCCGTGAAAATCGTGTTTTTCGATGCATTACAACATGAAATTCGGCCGCTACGAATTATACGTAAACCCACAAGCGCATTAGCCAACAAACGGGAGCGCGATAGCTAAGGAATGGACTTTTAAACGGAGTGGCATATTTAGCAATCTTGTCATTTTTTGACTGATTGCGATATGAAATTTATGAAATACAAAGTACGAAGTACAACAAAATCTGTAGCTGCTCACCTTGCAGAACTGGAGCTCGTGCTGCATCTGCCGGCGTACATGGGCAACGTAGTTGTACACCTGAAAATATATGGCATTTTTGGATTTTCGTCAACTTTAAAATGGCGTAATCGGTTGTATTTTTTAGCTTAGCTGTTTAGCTTTTTAGCCTTTATCGATTCGAAGCGTAGAAAAAGTGTTAACAATTAATTTTTGTTTTTTTAGTTACCGTACCCTGACGAAATCCTATTTTTTTCGAACTTTTTGGAATTTTTGTAGTTTAGAGGGGTGAACAAACAAAAATAGGTTAGCAAGGTAAAAATGACAAGTTATGGAAAAATTACCGTAACTTTTTCTACCGTATTCCATTTCAGTTTAAATTAATTCCTTCGAAAATTATCGTAAAATTTGAATTTTAAAACAGTAGATCTGGCACTGTATCTGGCAGACGGCTAAGCCGTTAAATACGTTAAAAACAAAAATGACAAATCGTAGAGACAATGCATTTTCCTACCGTACCCCGGGCGAAAAAAACGATTTTTTTTCAAAAATTAACGTCATTTTGAGTTTAAAAATCGTAAACTGGTTTTTCTGGCAGATAATTAAACAAAAAATTATTTAAAAAGTTAAAAATGACAGTTAAACCAAAGCTACCGTACCATGGGCAGGGTGCAGACGACGGAGAGAAGGGCGACGACGGCGAAGCTGACCGCCGTGTACGCGACAAATTTGTAGGCCTTGGTACGGCCCTCGGAGGACTCCATTTTGAGATGAGAGATGGCTGAGAGCAACTCTCAATCCCTTCTCGCGCCCTTAAATAGCCCCAGGGTATAGGGAGGCCGAGGGGGGCGGAGTCTGAGCATTAGGAGGGGAGCAGCAAGGGATACCCCTCACGATATAGCCGCCCTGACATGGGATATACGTAGAATAATAGAGAGACGTGGAGGAGAGGAAAGTACGTTATGCTAAAGAGCCGTTGAAGGCAATTATTCTACTCTTTCCATAGTTTCTCGAGATAAGTTAGACCTTTCGATTTTGTAGTCTGTAGTGTCGAGCCCTGGTTGCCATTTTGTGGGGGGTGAGGGGAATTTTTTTTTTTTTGTTGGGGGGGGGGGGGGTTTTTTTTTTGGTTAGCTTTGGAAGCGTTTAAAGGGCCGTTCAAGGCAAATTTTGAAGAATCTGTAGCTTGTAGTGTATTATCGTGAAATCCCGCGCCAGTTTGTAGCCTGTAATCTGTAGGCTCCGACCCTGGTTGTCGGTTTGCAAGCGCAGGTTGACTTTTAAAGGGCCATTGAAGGCAAATTTTTGAGAATTATGTAGCTTGTATTTTGTGGCGTTTGCTTTGTAGTTTGTAGTCTGATTTCATCTGGAGCTCGCTTTTCTGTTTACTGGTCGTTTACTTAATAGCAATTTTCAGCTTCCACTCTCTGGCTTGTTAGCACCCCGTAGCGTATCGTACCGATGGATGAAATTTGTAGTCTGTAGGGGGCTCACAGTAGCATTTCTCGCTTTCAGGAAGCTTTTAAAGGGCGGTTGTAAGCTATCCGGAAGCGAGCAAGGTTTTTAGAGGATGTAGTTTGTAGTTCCGGCACTCTAGATTTTTAGAACGTAGCGAAAAACGGGAACATTTTGTAGCTTGTAAATCAGACCGAAAATTTAGCGTTTCAAAGGGTTTGCTATTTTTTAAAGAGCTTGTTAAAGTGGTTTTCTAGACGCTGGTTTGATTTTCGATCGCGTCAAATTTTTCTATCTTTCTCTCTCTCTGTCTCTCTCTCCCTCTCTCTGTCACGATCCCTTTATAACCATATCAATGAGGGTTGGGGTGCCCGATCTGATCGCGTGAATATCCCTGCGCCTCCCACTGCCCGGCCCCTCATATTTGAAATCCGGCTTGGCTGCTGGCATAGGCACATAGCTGAAGCCAGCGAGAGAAAGAGAGAGAAAGAGACAAGGAAGAGACAGAGAGACATAGAGCGATATGAATTTACGAAGCTCTGCTCGTTGATTAGGAACCTGCTTTGCCTTTCCCCTAACCAATTCGAGGCCCGCAACCAAGATAGAACTCTGCGTTTTTCGAAGCAAGGGGGATCGAAAATTGGAAATTTTCAGGGGGTAGTACTGGCGAATTTTTAACGGAATACTTTTAACGTGGGCTAATTGAGAGCTATTTTCTACAAACATCCGGAAAAATCGGTACTTTTTAGCATTTTTGAGAGGGGGCAATTTCGTGGCCTAACCGGTTGTCCGAGCTGTAGTTTGTAACGTATTTGTTCAGTTTAAAAAGCCTAAATAGTTGAAAATTGTTTTGGAATTTTGGCATATTTAGATGACTTTATGGCAACTTATAGGGGATTGGCTATCATTCTTCGGGGTATTTCCTGCAGCGCTAATGTGCGTTTCGAGGAAAAGCGTCTCTTTAGAGTCCGCTAGGCCGCCCGGGTTGTTTCCGCAGATGGATTGTCTATCAATCCGCCGTCTACTAGGGTGGTCGAGTAGAAAAACGAGTTCTGAGAGGATTTTTAGTGTCATATGCCCCGAGGCATTACATAGGGCATTTGACGGGGCAGGCTAGCAGGGATCCTTGAGGAAATGGTTAAAGAAATGTAAACACAACAGAGATTACTGTGTTTCTGAGACTACAACTAAGTTCACTCTACGAGGTTTCAGAAATTTCTTGAACGCTGCACTCTAAAAAATTCCGCTACGTTCCGCTTTACGGTTATCGTACTCTGACGAAAAGTTGTGGAACTTCAGAAATCTTCGGTTTACAGAATCTGACCTAGCTACTGTAGCTGCCAGCTGTCAGCCTGCGTATAAATAGGCCTCATTAGAAATTCCGCACACATCCTCTTTACGGTTACCGTACCCCAGTGGAAAGTTGCGGAATACAGAGAAGCTACCGGGTTTTTTGGACTTCTACCGTACTCCCTGACCATCAGCCTACAATATTAACACTTTACAAGCGAAAATTCCGCCTAAATCCTATCCACATCTACCGTATCCGTCCCAGAGTCCGGCTCTCTCCCGATCTGGCGCTGAGCACCAGGGAGCGCGTATTTCGTTGAAAGAGCTCGTGCTCCCCGAAAGGGTGCACCCCGCCCGCGCATCCTGCCCATTAATAATTTAGCGTTGGTGGGCGAGAGAGAGGCGAGAGAGAGGGAGAGAGAGATGGGATCTGACCCGTTCTCGCCACCTTATCTGCCCCCCGTCCGAGGGCTATCTGGTGCACCATTTTCATCCCTCACCCCCAACGAGCACCAGATACATCCCCACACACGCAACGCAACGCGAATGCTGGGGATTTTCTCCTAAGAAGTGGGTGAATTGGAAAGGGACGTTAAAGACGTTGGGGTGCTTTTGCATTATCGGGGGGGGGTGTATTATCTGCTAACAATTGTAAGATGAGAAATTTTCGTAACAAGTCGGCCGTTTTTATCCAATTTTTTGTCAAATGAATGTTTTTTCTCGTCAATGTTTTTCGAAAAATGGGAAACTGAGAAAAAAGCTAGCCTCCCCCCCGATAATGCGAAAGCACCAACTTTGAGATCCCCAGTATGACTGGTACTCAACAATTAAGTTGGCTGCTGTAGTTTGTAGGCTGATGGTCGGAAAGCCGAATGTGAGATTTTTAAGGGCCCAGCTACTGGGAGAATCGAGCTAAAACTTGGCTTACAGGTAGTTTGTAGCCCGGCGTTTAGCAGCGAGATTTTTTGAATATCCCAGCCACTTAAAAACCTTGCAAGGCCTCGTGAAAGCAGATATTAGTTTTTATTTGTAGACTGGCTCTTCTCGACGTTGACAAATTGGGTTTAGACGGGACGTCTAGAGGTGTGCTGTAGTTTGGCCGCCTCCAAAAGCGCAATTTTCTGAGTTTTGAAGAAATTTTCGCGTGATTTTTTTTGCCGAGCGGTTTCGACTGTTCTAATAGGTTTTAATAGGTTAATTTTCACGATTTTTGAGGCATTACCCATTTTTGTAGTCGGTAGCCTTGGCCGCGCGTTTTGTCTGAATTTTGCCAAAAGTTTTGTGCGTCTTTTTCGGAGGCGACGACTTCTGTATTCTGCGAAATTCGACAAATTGGCATCTAGCCAAACCGTCTCGAGTTGTCATTCGTAGCCGATTTTTGTAGTCTGTAGTCTCCGTGCCAGCTCTTTATTTTGCATTTTAAGAGCAATGCGAATTTTTGTAGTCTGTAGCCAAAGCAGCAACCATTTATCCATCATCTCCAATCACACACGCAATACACCGAGCCAAATCCGTTAAGTTTAATCCATTCCGGGGGCGGGCTTAAAGGTGCAGCGACGGGTGCTCAGAGGTCGCTCTGCTCGCGGTAGGAGATGAGCTCGGTCGAGTGGTGGGCCACGATCACTTTCCCGCCATGGGGCACCCACGCCACCACATCGTCTTGGAGCACGACCTGAAAATGAGGGGGCTGAGTCGATTACGCTAGGAAAATCCGTTTTATAAACCGGTTACGAGATGAAAATTGGGTTTAGGAACAGATTACGGTACGTAAATCGGGGCTTAAAGGGAGTGTCACGCTCAGAGTTTACCTAGAAACTGGCCAATTAATAATAGATTTTATCGATTACGATAGGAAAATCGAAATTTTCAAACCGATTACGACATCAAAATTGGAGCTTCAAGGATTTAGGTTGCAAATTAGTGGGTTTCATAGCTTATCAAGTAGCTAAACCGATCACGCTAGGAAAATCCAGTTCCGTAATTGATCACGTTGATTACGCGAGACAGCCCTGATTTAGCTTATAAACTGCGGGATCTCATAGGTTTTCATCGAGTTTTGGCCGATTACTTCATGTAAATCGCGTTGACCAAATGTTTACGACATCAAACTCGATTCAAAGGGGAGGGTGACAGTTGTGATAAGCTAAAAACTTGCGGATTTCATTTATTTTTGTCTGCTTATCCGGTTACGACACGAAAATCTATCCTAAAAGTTCCCTGCTAGCTCGCCGCCCGGCTCACCTGAATATTCTCCCCAAAACGGCGCACATCAGCGGCGTAGAGGCAGAGGATGCCGACCTGGGGGCGCTGCTCGGCCGTGCTGTTCTCGGTGAGCTAGAAAATCGCGGATTTGTAGCTTGTAGCCTGTAGTTTGATGCCCAGAAAGGCCAAAAATCGATAGTTTAGCGGTCAGGGGTTCGATCCCCTCCAAGGTCATAAAGTTTTGCTTTTTGATTTTTGCTCCTAGCTATGAGCTCCCACCTCCATGGTGCCGGTGACGTCGACGGTGCAGTGGTGCGTGTGGTAGATTTTGCAGTTTTCACCCTGGAAATTGAGAATTTTCTGTTTCTCTCTCGTTCTCTCGCTCTCTCTCTCTCTATCTCACCTCCACAACCACCTCGACCCACGGCGGCACGAGAATCGGGATTTTTGAGTTGACGATCGCCTAAAAACGCCGAAAATCGATATCCAACAATCGCTTACGATGGTTATGTCCGTAATTGTCGTGAAGAGGCGGTGGTTGAAGCCGCAATTCACCTGAAACGGGGCAGGTTAGCAGTGATCCTTGGGGAATCGACATTTTTTGACGTAGATTGGGCTTTTCGGGTCATCTAACAGAGATTTTTTTGAGGAATCCGGGCTAAACCCATTTTCTAGACGAGCTAGGAGGCAATTTCGAGAGAATTCTAGACGTTAAAAGGCAAGCTAGCAGAGAGCCTTGGGGAATACCTGAATATCATAAAGATAGTCCTCGTCATCGGCCGGCGGTGCCGCCAAATCGTGCCCATTAATGCGCCGCACGCCCTCGAACGGAGGGATGTAGTAGACGAGGATTGGGCCGTGGCACAACACCTTTAAAATGAAGCGTGACACTGGTTTAGGCTTGGCTTAGGCTTCGGCTTGCGTAGCTTAGGCTTAGCTTAGGCTTAGGCTTAGGCTTGGCTTGGGCGTGGCCTAGGCTTGGGCGTTGCCTAGGCTTAGGATTGGGCTTGACTTAGGTTTAAGCTTAAGCTTAGGCTACGCTACCTCTCGACTATGCGGTGTCAATTGTGGGTACAGCTCC
This sequence comes from Mesorhabditis spiculigera, assembly GCA_958295435.1. Classification (NCBI taxonomy): domain Eukaryota; kingdom Metazoa; phylum Nematoda; class Chromadorea; order Rhabditida; family Rhabditidae; genus Mesorhabditis; species Mesorhabditis spiculigera. The sequence continues at coordinate 21,760 of CATQJA010001322.1, forward strand.
TCGTCGCAATCCAGCTTACTGTAGCGCGGCATCGCCGAGGAATACCGTAGTTTTTGGGTTTTTTCACTTCAGATTCTTGGTTTTATGCTAATTTTTAAGTAAAAAGTAGTTTTATGCTAATTTCTGGAGGCAGGCAAGCAAGCAGAGAGTCGTGAGAATTATGTATCTTTTGCAACAGGCAACCTAGCAGTGTTTCTTGCAGATTTCGGCCGAAAGGCAGGCTAGCAGAGATTTTTGTGGAATCACAAAATAAATACAATTTATTCGGTTCGATATTCGATATTTCATCCAATATTCGATGCCCACATCTTCAGCCCAGACACTATTTTGTGTATGGTGCCCTCTTTCACCTCCGTCGCGTTGAAAACGCCATCGCAACCCGATTTACCGTATGACGTTACCTAAAATGCTACCATGCTTTAGAATTTGATTTTTCCGATTTTGTTGAATATTTAGAAGGCAAAAAAACCCGATTACGCTAGCTGATTTTCGACTTTTCTTTCGTTTTCTCAGGCTCGTTTTGGACGCTTGGGATCACCTAAATGGGGGGTTGCTTATACTTCCGAAAATCCGATTCCCGAAAATTGGTTTCCCGAAACTCGGAGTCCCGAAAAATCTGACTCCCGAAAATCTGAGTCCCGAAAATTTGGCTACTGGTTTTTAGGCTTCCGGCTCCATAAAAAACCCAAATCTCTGCGGGTATTTTCGGGACTTAGATTTTCGGGAGTCGGAGTTTTCGGGACTCCGATTTTCGGGACTCAGATTTTCGGGAGTCAGATTTTTCGGGACTCAGATTTTCGGGGCTCCGAGTTTCGGGAAACCAATTTTAGGGAATCCCATGCTCGGGAGTTTCATCGGAAATCCCTAAATGGCTACTGTAGTCAGTCTTGATCCCCCGCATTCTAAAGGGGCCGCGAAGTCGGGTAGCTGGTTGTTGTAACTCGGGTTTTTTATTTTTTTGTGTTTTATAAACCGAAATTTAGCAATTTTCTTTCTATTTTTGTGCGTTTTACAGGTATTTAAAAGACAAATTAATTTTAGTCTTTAGTATAGTATCTCTAGTTATTTTAGTCTTTTTCATACCCTAAAATAACCGGGAAATGATAGTAGATTACGGCACGCACCTTGACGCCAAAATAATTCCTGTGATCCCAGACATAATCCGAGGTATCGCCTAGATTGAATGACAGCTTATCCGAGCATTGCATATCTTCATTTTTGGGTAATCCCGTGCATTCCAGATACGTACACCCCGGATCCATACAGTCTGGGTACCTAAACGGCAGTTTTTAGAAAAGGTAGGCTAGCAGAGACTCTTGAGGAAGTACTAGACATCCAGTTTTTGCTTTGAAAATAAGGGAGCTAGCAGAGAAATTGGGGGAGCTCAGCCGAAACTACGAGGCGTGCTAGCAGAGATTATTGAGGAATTTCGGTTTTACTCGTACCAGAAAGGAATTATCGATTGGGCAGGCTAGCCGGGGTTTTGAGGGATTCGCTGAATTTCGCTGGATTCGCATTTTTGCTTTTTAAATAACGTAATCAAATAACAAGGCTAGCCGAGAAAATTGAGGAAATCGTTTTGCAACTGCCAGGCTAGCAGTGATTTTTGGGGAATTTTAGATTTTCAGACGCGATTTTTATAGCGTAATCGGTTGTTAGAGTGAGGTCGGCCGCTCTAGCAGAGATTCCTAAGGAATTTCCCACTGGAAGCTGGGATTTTGGCAGCGTAATCGGTCGATTCCATGCCAAAATGATAAGTTCTTGATTGGGCAAGCTAGCAAAGACCATTTAGGAATTTTCGGGTTTAGTTAGCGTAATCGCCTACCATATCTCGGTGCCGTGATGGTAGGCGGCGGTTCCCTCGTAGTCATCGCACGGATGAACGTCTTCTTCCCCTAAAATTGTCGTGTTTTAGCCCTTGCTGTTTATTCGAGCTTCCTTATTCCACAAATTAAAGGGACATGCAAGGCAAAATTTGGCAACAAATCAAAAAATTTAGCGTTTCCGTTGACCTACCACATATCCAACCCCATAAGCGCTCAAATATCGATCGCTCTAAAAATTTCGATCTGGCAGGCTAGCAGGGATTATTGAGGAAATCGGGTCAACCAGGCAAGGGCAGGCTAGCAAATATCCTTGCCGAATTAAGGGGATGGAAACGGCAGGCTAGCAGGGATTATTGGGGAAATCAGGTCAATGGGAGAAGGGAAGGCCAGGGATTTTGAGGAAACACGCCGTTTTTTTCTCGGGGACAAGCTAGCAGAGATTCTTAGACTTACTTAGCCTCGTATCGCTGAAATCCTTCCTGCAAGCCGGCATATGGGGGACGATGTCGCGGCGGAAGACGACCCGATACCTAAAATCTTTGGATTTGGATGTTTTCAGGCCACTTTTCGTGTCATTTTGCCCAGAGCGAGCGCGTCTGACGGTGATTTTCTGAATCTACGCATAAAACTACATAGGAAAACTCTTGAGAATGATTTTTGTAAGATTAGAATATTTTTGAAAAGCGACTTTTTGCGTTATTTCGCCCTGCTGACTATGATTTTCTGAATATACGCTCAAAACTACGTCGGAATACGCTGTGCAATAATTTTTGCAACATTAGAATATTTTTAATTGACGAAAAACTTAAAAAAACTCACGCATTTGGCACGATGGCGTCGAAATTCTTTGCAAACTTTCCGGATCCGACTCGTGGTTCGCCAAAGGTGATCAGACGGATTTGACCGCTTTGTCGAAGGCCTGAATCAATTAACTTAAGCGGACATTTAAAATGATTTCATAGCGTAATCAAATCGAGATTATCATGACGTAATGCATCAGATTGTAGAATTGGCTTCACTAGCCCTTTAAAACCGATTTTCGTAGCTTTATCAGATAGGGAATTTCATAGCGTAACGTATTATCGATTTTCTTCGTGAATTTTGGCCCCCTAAAAATTGATTTTTATAGCGTAATCGGATCAGAAATTCCATATCGTATCGTATTATCTTATTTTTCGTGAATATTGTCTTCCCTGTCCCTTTAAAGGTTTTTTCGAGGCGTAATCGGATCAGGGATTTCATGCCTAACGTATTATCGTTTTCCCCCTAGATTTTGACGTTCCTGACCATTTAAGGCTAATTTTGCATAACGCAATCAGATCGGAAATTTCATAGCGTCACGTGTTATCGTTTTTCGTAAATTGTAACTTACCTGCCCCTTTAAAAAAACATTCCTTTTTCCAAACGTAATCGGATCACGAATATCATTACGTAATGTGCTAAAGTTTTTTCATACCTTGATTAACAATTCTGGCGGCCGCCAGCGCAGCCAGTGCTCCTCCCAGGGAATGGCCGGTTACGGTAACGGCGTAGTGCTAAATAGCGCGATTTTTCAAGGTTTAAAGGGCCATTGAAGGCATACCTGATATCGCGGGTCCCTCAAAACTCGATCAACGGGTGGCCAAAGGACTTGGTGGGCATGTAGAAAATATTTGTTCACCTGGAATTGGGTGGTAACGTAATTTTTGAGCTGTTTCTCTCGCTCTCTCTCTCTCTCTATCTCTCTCGCAAAAATCCACTAACATCTCCCATGTCGAAAAAGGGGGCGCCGTCGCTGTGCGAGGCCCAGCCCTCCAGTAGAAGCTGCGTTTTCGTCTTGGTACCTGAAAAATTGGGCTCACTGTAGCTCTAACTTTTAGTGTTTTTTTTTGCTGCTGCCACTGTCCCTTTAAAAGCCTAGCTCTATCTTTATCTCTCTCTCTCTCTCTCTCTCTCTCTCTCTCTTTCTCTCTCTCTTTACCCGATACCTCTAAATACGAGTACAAGATGTTGCAACCGATCCGATTTGACGACATATCCAGAACATAAGCTGGAGACGATATCACATTCCTCTCCAATATTCTCGAGCAACACTCGAGCCTCGTGTGGGGGGAATGTTCTAAAAATTGGGGGTAGCTGGGGAGCTAGCAGCGATCCTTTGCGGAAATCGATCGCTCATGGGTAGCTAGCGGAATCGCTTTGCGGAATTCCCCCACTCACCTATTGACACACTCATATGGCGAATCGGCGTACGCCCCGGCGGCCAAATTGAGCAATAGCCACGCCTCTTGCTCATCGTATCCGGTTTTCCGGAAACGCGGAAGGGCAAATACGGTAGTACATAGTAGAACTATTGACGCCAGTACCCATCGAAGAATCATCTTGGAAAATAGTTTTAAAGGGAGTGTGACACAGCTCGAAATGTCACTTTTTAGGGAACAAGACAGCTAAGAAAGCCTCAATTTTTGGCGCTAAAAAGGAAAGGGAAGTGTCAAAAAATTGATGCTGATTATCGGGGGCGACGATTTGCTGAAATGAGGCCAGATTTCCGTGTTTGGGGAGCGGATCCCGGAAGGGAGGAGAGGGAGAGCGAGCACTATCTCTCTCTCTCTCTCTCTCTCTCTCTCTCTCTCTCTCGCTCTCTCGTCATTTGGCCAATGTACTGCGTCGACGATTTGTGATGGTGAGCCGGATCGTTGAGCCGCCGACAATTTTTTGTCAGCAAAATGGGAATACGGCAAGGGCAGGCTAGCAGAGAACATTTAGGAAATTAGATTACGCCCTTAAAATCGACAAACCAGATAGCAGAAAATTTTTTGGGGCAACTTTTGTCGATTTTTTGCATGCTAGCAGCGCTTTTTGCGGAATTTTTGGATGGGGCAAGCGAGCAGAGACAATTTGAGGGCAAAATCAATTCATGGTAGGCTAGCAGAGATCTTTGGAGAATCACAAAACTGTTTAACTTTTTTGGGGTGGCGAAAATCCAAAAATCACTCACCCAAAGAGGGAGTCACAGCTGTTGAGCGCGAGTTTTCCGAACGATCCGGACTGTTGGGGGAAAGGGGGAAGGGAGCGATTAACGCTTACGAAAATTGACCATCGAGAGGGAGAGAGAGAGCGAGAGAGAGTGAGTGAGAGAGAGAAAACGAAAAAGACAGAAATACCCCCCGGATTTGCATGATGAATCATGGGTTTGTCGTTGTGAAAGTAAACTTTAGGTCACTTTTGAAACCGGAAACTGCCATTTCGAATTTTTTTGGAGTCTGGGCATGCTAGCAGAGATGCTGTAGGAGCCGTTTTTGTAATTTGTAGCCTGTAGTTGCACCCAAGCTAGCAAAGATATTCCCTCCATTTTTTGTAGTCTGTAGTCTGTAGCTTGAGCGTTTTTGGACTTGTAGTTTGGCTCCAACAAGGCGATTTTGCTGTTTTTTGGAGTATGTAGTTTGTGCTCTCCAAGCTATCCGGAGGCAATCTAGCAGAGATTCTTTGCGTTTTGTGGTCTGGATTGTCGTTTTGGTTCTGTAGTCTGTATTTGTAGTTTACAGTTTATAATAAATCCCGCAAATCTGGTAGACTACAAAGAACAGCCCGTATCAAATATTTATTCATTCTCTCATGCTCCTTTTTATTCCTCATTGAAATGGGTCTCGACCTTGTCGAGCCCGAGCTCCCTCTTCGTAATTTTCCGCATCTCGAATTTCTGCACTTTTCCAGTGGCCGTCAACGGGAAGTCGGCCTCGGTTTTGAAGAGGATGTAGCGCGGGATACTGTGGCGGGCCATCTAAATGTAGTTTGTAGTTTGTAGTCTATTATTTAAATTTTTAGCAGGGGCAGGCTAGCATAGAACCCATAGGATTCCGAGTTTTCCTTCAAAATTTAGGAAGTTCAGGGATTTTTAAGGAATTTTGACGTTTTTGAGGCGTTTTCGAGCTGGGCAGGCTAGCAGAGATCCTTTAGGAAATTTTAATTTAGTACCGAAATCACCGGGCAGCCTTTAAAAACATTTGCTAATTTTCCAGGCAGGCTAGCGGTGATTTTTGAGGAATTTTCGAATTCGCCCACCTTATCCTTGCAGTACTCCTTCAACTCGTCGGCCGTCAACTTCTTACCGGTCTGCAGCCTCACCCACGCGCACACCTCTTCGCCAAGACGCGCGTCTGGCACGCCGATCACCTAAAAATACGGGGTGTCGTTGTGCCTTTAAAATCTGGTGGTCTGCTAGTTGCCGCGTCTCTCTCTCTCTCTCTCTCTCTCTCTCTCTCTCCTCTCTACCCACATGAATATCAGCGATTGCCGGGTGTTTGAAGAGGCACGTCTCGATCTCGGTCGGGTACACGTTTTCGCCGCCTAAATCGGGTTTTTTGGTTTTAAAGGGAGAGTGACACCTCGAATAATCATATCCTTCAGCCGGCCGACAATCTGAACCCCGCCATCTGGTTGCATCACCGCGATATCGCTAAAAACCAAGTTTGACTCCATATTTTTTGTCTTCGTGGCTCTTAAAATCAGGAAAATTCGATTCTTCGTGACATTTTTTGCCTCCAATGGTCCTTTAAACGCTCATATTTCATGTCGTAACCGGTTTAAAGGCACGGTAACAGTTAACGCACCCAGTCCTGTACCATCCCTGCGCGCACACGGCCTCCTTCGTCTTTTCCGCGTCATTCCAATAGCCGCCGCTCATCACGTGAAAACCTCGCGTAACCAGTTCCCCACGAGAGCCACGTGGCACTGGGAGACGCGTCTGGGGACACACGACGGCTGTCTGAAAATGCCCGTATCGTAGCGGTAGCGTACTCTAACGTACTCCCGCGTACATTACCGTACAACGGTACCTCCGTACTTTAGCGTACACGACCGTATCCGTATCCTAGCGTAGCATCCCTACTTTTTTTCGTGCTTTTCGCATCCCTCATTTTTAACTTGGTGCTTTTTCATGCTTACCTATCGTCGCGTCGTAGCATACTCTAACAGACTCTTGCTTACTATGCTGTACTCTATCGTACGCTATCGTACTCTGCCGTACTCTGACGTAATCTACCGTACCCTGATACATTCTGCCGTTCTCTACGGTACTCTCTCGAACTCTACAGTACTCTTGCGTAGGCCAGAGTATCGTCTCGTACTGATGCATACTCTATCGTAATTTCGCGTACTCTCGCGTGCTATATTGAAGTTTAACGTAATGTCGCGCACTGCTTCGTACCTCACCGTATCGTAGCGTAATTCTGCGTACTCTATCCTAACAAACCCTAATCCCGCGTACCCTATAATACCCCAACTACCATACCTCGGTATGATCCAGCGGGTACCCAGAATTCCGGATTCGTTCCTGCGGCGTCTGCTCGAGTCTGGCAGCCGTAATCACCGGGCTCGTCTCCGTGCACCCGTACAGTACCATCAGTCTGTAGATGTTGTAGTTTGTAGTCTGTAGCCTGTAGTTTGTCTACCTGTGCAGCCCCATCTTGTCCAACATTCGCTCGAGCAGCGGTTTCGGGATTGGGGCGGCCGAGATATAGGCTGAATAGGGGTTTTTGTAGTCTGGAGTATGGACTACAAACTACAAATTATCTTTTTTGCTGGGTCGCTTGGGCTACAGACTAAAATTTTCGGGTACATAGGGCTACAAACTACAAATTGCGTTTTTGTCGCCTGAACTACGGCCTACAATTTTCGAGTACGTTAGACTACAAACTACAATTAGCCAGGCTACAAACTACGAGCACATACCCCCGCTAACCGACGAGACGTCGGTATTGGCGAACGTCTCGTGGTTGATCATGTCGATGAACATCGTAGGGGTGCCGTAGACGAACGTCGCCCTGAATGTGGGTTATAGACTACAAATCGAGCCCCGGGGGCTACAGACCACAAATTACAAAAATTGCGCTCATCTTAGCTTCGAAATCTACTAACTTTTCGCTCTGGATAGCTTTCAGCGCGGCGCCGGCGCTGAACGTCTCGCTGGGGAAGACGAGGGTCTAGAATAGGTTTTGTTAATTTTAGGAGTATCCTCAAGGCAAAGAATCTCTGCCAGTTGATCCGAATTTCCTCAAAGCATCTTTGCTAGCTTGCCTAATATTCCTAAAGATCTGCTAGCTTGCCCCGATTTCCCGAAAAATCTCTGTTTGCCCGCCTGTGTTCCTTAGACCTTCCTAGCTTGCCTACGTCCTCAAGCAGGTTTTCGAGGTGTTTCAATTCCCCAAAGGTCTCTGCAAGCCTGCCCCTTCCTCAAGAACTTTTGCTAGCTTGCCTGAGTTCCATAGGAATCACTGCTAGCTTGCCATTGGCAATAATAATTTTCTACAGTTTTTAGAGTTTTTCCTTTCCTTAAGGATCCCTGCTGGCCTGCCCCCTAAATAATCTCTGCCCGCTCACCTGCCGATGCACCATTCCATTCAGCAACCCGGCCACACAGCCAAACGTATGGTAGAGCGGGTTCGGCACGCAGATCACTTCTTTCTAAAAATTTTTGAGGATTATACGTTTCTTTCAAAGCTGAAAATGCTAGAAATCGATCCACTAACCGTTTTGTCAAATCCTGACTTCAACCCCAGCAGCCTGGCGTTGTTCAGCACGTTGAAGTGGGACAGGGTGACGGCTTTCGGGGAGCCGGTGGTGCCCTAAAATTGGCTTGGCTTGGCTTCGGCTTGGATTAGGCTTTATTAGGCTTGACTTAGGCTCAGGCTTAGGTTTAGCTTAGGCTCAGGCTTAGGCTTAGGCGTAGAACTTACGCTCGTAAACTGGATATTAAACGGCCGATCAAAGTGCGTGTTCTCGGCGATCTCCTCCAACTGTTTTTCCTGACTACTCCCCGCTCCTCCCGACAGCAGCTCCGCGTAGTTCCAGGCTCCGCTAAAAACTGGCTGATTTTTACACTTTCAGGCCACTTTTGGTGTTATTTTGCCCAGAGCGAGCGTTTCTCATTATGATTTTCTGAATCTACGCATAACAATACGCCGGAATACGCTTTAGAACAATTTTTTGTAAGGTTATAATATTTTTATACATCAAGAACTAACGTTCTCTTCTCTCTAGAACAGTGTTGACGCTTTCAGGCTACTTTTCGTGTTATTTTACCCACAGCGAACGCTTATGACTATGATTTTCTTATTCTACGCACAAAACTACGTCAGAATACGCTTAACAATAATTTTTCTAACATTAGAATTTTATTATAAAGCGCGAACTAGCTTTCACTTCCCTCTAGAGCAATCTTGGCGCTTTCAGGCCACTTTTCGTGTTTTTGCCCAGAGCAAGCGCTTTTCTCTATGATTTTCTCAATCTGCACACCAAACTACGCCGAAATACGCCTGAGAATAATTTTTGTTAAAGTAGAATATTTTTATAAAAATCGTTCTATAGTGGTCGAATTAGCATTGTGACTTCACCAACCCTTTAAAGCCCAAAACCCTACCTGAACTTCTTTCGGGGGTCCTCAGCGTCGAAGACGATCAAGTGCTTGAGGGTGGGCAGGTTGTGACTCGCGACCTAGACAGCTTTAAAGGGCCATTGCAGGCAAATTCCATACCGCTCCCTGGCCCTGAGGTTTGGCGGCGATTTCGGGGACGACCTCTTCGAAGTAGCTGGAAAGTGAGGAGTAGGCTAGCAAATATTCTTTGAGGAAATGGAGGGCCAGATAGCAGCGATTTTTTGAGGAGATTTTTTTGAGGGCAGGCTAGCAAAGATCCTTCGAGAAAATTGGAAAAGCAAGCTAGCAGGGACCATTTAGGAATTACCTGTAATAATCCGAATTCCTATATTTTGCCGGGGTGATCAACGCCGTGCAGCCGACCTTCTTGAGCGCGTACTCCAGCTCCGGAGCCCGATAGAACGGGTTCACATTCACCTAAACCATTTTAAGGGGCCATTGAAGGCAAAACCAACGAGGGCGAGACCGGCCTGTGCACATGCGAAATGTGTCTCGGCCCATTCGAGGTAGTTTGGGCCCCAGAGTCCGACTCGATCCCCGGGTTTGAGGCCCAGACCGAGCAGGGAGGCCGCCAGCTTCGTGCTCTAAAGGATTCGGTTACGAGATGTATTTTTGAGGTTTTTTAGATGTGGAAGGGGGTAATCTTAAATTTTTCTAGTTTACAGCTTCACCGGAAATAGCATTTTCAAGAAGCGATTACGACATGTAATTTTTGAGGAGAAGGGGTGGGGCAGCGACTTGTTGAGCTGAAAGTTGTCGCCTAATTGGATGTTCGAAGTGGCTATGGCAGCTAGAAAAACCTGATTTCCGCGTTTTAAAGGACCGTTGAAGGCAAAATTGGTTATGGATTTTCTGTTGTTGCCTATTTTTGTAGCATTCAACCGATTTTTTCGCATACTCAGCCTTTTTAAACGTTTTTCGTTTAAATTTTTGGTAATGTTTTGTTTTTAAAGGGATGCCAACGGCTACAAAATTCCCTTTTCCGCATTTTAAAGGGCCGTTGAAGGCAAAAATGGCTGTGGATTTTCAATTATTTTTTACTCCTAAAGCTGTTTTTTTTGCAATTTATTGGCATAAAAACAGCCAGAAAAACTTGTTTCCTAAAGTTGGCCACTGAAGGCAAAAATTTCTGGGGATTTTTTGTTTTTTTTTTGCAAATTTACGCTTTTGAATTTATTTTCTTAACATTTGGTCGTTTTAAAGGGATGGTTCCAACTTGCAAGTCGGAGTTTCCCCGTTTTTAAAGGCTTTTGAAGGCAAAAAATCCCCGTACCTGTTTGTACGCCTGCTCGTAGGTCTGTCGCTTGTTTTGGCGCGGAAAGACGACAAATTGTTTGTCTGGGGTCTCTTCAACCACCCTCCTCCATCTATGCCCAATCGTCTCGCCCCAGAGGGCTACGGTAGATGGCTAAAATCGCGATTTGCTCGATTTTACGTCTATCTGCTTACGGCATGATAATAGGAGAGTCGGCCAGCTGTGGAGAGCACGGCTTTCGAGCTGGAAAAATATTGCAGTTTGTAGTTTTCGGGATTTTTGTAGGAGAAGTTAGTAGTTTTGGTTATATTTTGTCGTTGTTAGTGTTTTTTGTGTGTTTTAGTTGTAGTTTGCAGTAGTTTTCGATTTTTCTAAAGTTTTGAAGCGATTTACCTGTGCATTTTTAGCTGCTCTCGAAGCCAAAAAAAAACCGGCGATTCTGCAAAAAAGCGTATAAAACAGGATTTTCAGGCGGAATAGATTACGCTGTGAAATTCTGATTCTAGATTGAAAGCTGGAATTGATTACGTAGCGAAATTTTCGTAATTCTGAGCAATAGAAAATTGCCTAGACTGTTTTTTTGGGGCGGTAAAAATCGTGGAGGCGAGCGTTTTACGATTGCTGCTCCGACAGGTCATAAATATTGCGGCCCGCGGCAATAGGTAGAAAAGAGCCCCGGGGGGCACAGAGATTGATCAAAAGATCAGCGGGATTCAGAGGAGGGCCAGGTATCGATCGATTCGTAGCCTCGGGCAATTAAATTTAGAGTTTTGCAGGCAGTAAGCAGAGCATTAATAATAAACTTATCGACCACAAAATAATTTTTCATTTTTTAATGAGCTTTTGCATGCAATAATCAATGTATAAAGCATTTTTCGATTCTTCACAAAATTTTAGACTTATACGCATAAATCAATGGACTTTTAGAATTTTCTAAACATTTTCTAAACGAGAAAAAGTAAAAATTGCGATTTTAGTCAAAGCAAAATTTTTCAGAATTTTTGAGGAGTTGCTTTATGCACGAATCGCATTATCGAGAGCCATTTTGACGATTTTTCACAGCATTTCAGACTTAAGCGCGTAAATCATTAGATTTTCGAGTTTTAGAACCCTTCAAAACATTTTCTAAATTAGAAAAAATGAAAAAAATAGGATTTTAATCTGAACGAGTAGCGAATTAATCAATTTAAGCTGCTTGATTAATTAATTCATTAAACTCGATACTAAAAACATGTGATTTCGCCAGGGCAATGGC
>CATQJA010001323.1:0-19841 GCA_958295435.1 Mesorhabditis spiculigera
CGAGAGTTTGTCGTTTGGAGGGCATTCTTATAGAGTTCATTAGGGTGTAGCCTGTAGTTTATAATTTTCTCTACTTTTTGCATTATGTGGTTTGGCGTTTTAAACCATGAAAATCAACATTCCTAGCTTTGTAGGTTGTGGTTTAAGTTTTTCTCTTAACGTTTGAGACACTTTGTGTAATTTATAGCCAGCTTAGGATTTTACTTAACCTGTAGTTTGTATTTTTTATCGGTATGTTGCTGGAGGGGGGCAGTCCAAAATTGGTAGTAAGGGGTTACGAGGAGCCCTGGTTAGTTTACTTGGTTTTCAACGTGGCAAGCCTAGGCTTAACTTGGCTTTTAATTCAAGCCTAGCTTAGGCTTAGGCTTAAAACCCAAGCCCCAAGCTGTTGCTTATTCCTGAGAGCTTAAAATTTTACACATGAGGTCACAATGGGGTCATTTATGGGTTAGTTTAGGAACTAAGCTAGCTTCTTCTTCTTCGGCCTCAAGCCAAGCCTGTGGGGCTCTGTTTGTACATGAAGCTAAGCCTAGGCTTAATCTTAGCTTAGCTTCTCCAGAGGCGTCGAGTTTAAAAAACGGCGTTTGGAGCGTCTCGTAGTCAAAATCCAGACTGCCCCCCTAAAGCAATAGCACCTTTTTATCTTTTTGGGGTTTTATAGGGTTTTTAGTTCATAGTTACTCACCGGAAATCGACATTCTTCATCTGGAACTTGACCTCGACGATTCCGGTGGTCTTTATCCGAGACAGGAGAATATCCTGCTCTGACGGCTTATAGTCGGGCATCGAGATTCGCTCCAGGTTGTCGAGGAAGCTGAAAAATAGGGGATTTTTTAGCTTTTTGAATGAGAACGTTTTATTTTGTAGCTATTTTCGAGCTTTTCTATTATTTTTAGAGTGATTTAAGGTTTAAAGAATGCGATTTGAGACATTTTCTGAGCGTTTTTTAAAGCGTGATCTAGCTCTGGAGGCTTTTGAGAATTTAGAAACGAATTTAGTAACAGTTTTCGAGCGTTTTTCGTTGTCGAGAAGTTCGAAAATCAGGATTTTCGACGATTTTGTTGATAAAAAAAGTTATTTCGCTAATTTAAAATCTGTTTTCAACACTTTTACGCGTTTTTTGATGTTTTTCTATGCATCGAATTTTTTCGCGAGCTTTTCCTTGACTCTAAATACTTTGAAAGTTTTTTTGCTATAAAACCCACTATGGTGCACTCTCGGTGAGCTGGAATTCATTGCCCCGATTACAAGCATCCCTAACGGTCTTGTCACTCCACAATGCTTTCAGCGCCTTTCAAGCCAGCTCGGGGCTGAACGGCTCGGACTCCTGGCCCGCCTTCAGCACGTCCAGCACGATCCGCGCGTCCGCCTGGAAATTTCGACGATTTTTGGAGGTGATTTTCTGTGCTTTTCCGAGCGTTATTATACTTCTAAGGATTGTTTAAAAACCGAATTCTAAGTTAAAAATGAATTGTTTCCACAAATTTGAATTTATTAGAGAGATTATTTTCAACCTTTTTGCGACAATTTTGTAATTTTAAACTTGAATTTGATCGTTCTTGAGAATTTTAAAGAATATAATGCTTAAATTGAAAATTTTAGATCAAATCAACTATTTAAATAATTTTAATCTGATTAATTCAGGGTCAAAATGAAGAAAGAAGAATCAAGGAAAAGATGGGCAAGCCTCGACTTCACAAGGTGGTAGAAGCTCTTCTCGAGGGCTAGGAGAGTGGATTCGCTAGATACAGGTCAATTCTTGAAAAGGGTTTTCGAATGGCAAATTTGGGTTGTAAAAGCTTAAAAAGCGATTCGCCTCATTTTTTGGGCTAAAAATAAGTTTTTGCAATCACAGAATTTTTAGAAGTTTTGAAAAACTCGTAGCTCTTTTGAAATTAATTTCCCCTTTCCCAGACGGTTTTGACCCCCGAATTTTTATTCTCAATTGCGCGCATTCCTGCTGAAATGCCAGCTTTTTCACTTCTTTTTGGGCACCCCGTAGGCAGGTGCTTTTCGTACTCTTGCCCTTCTTTCTGGGAGGATTTCCGAGGGATTTTTGCTACGGTACTTTGGACTTTACCGAATCCTAAGCCGAATCCTAGGCGAAGCCCAAGCCTAAGCCATTGTTAGGCCTAAGCCTAATTTTAAGCTAAGCCTAAGCTTAGCCCAAGCCTCAGCTAAGCCTAAGCCGAAGCCTAAGCGCAAGCCTAAGCCCAAGCCCGAGCCTAAGCTTAAGTCTAAGCCTACCCCTAAGTTTTCGAAGCCTTACCTCTCTAGCCGGATCGGAGAACTGTAGACTGAGCTGTGGGAGTGCTCGGAGTACGGTGGCCATGGCTTGTACTGTATTGTTGTAGACGACCCCTTTCTGTTGGAGGGCTTCTTCTTCTGTGAAGCCGTGGTCGTGCAGGATTCTAGAAATTGAGGGTACCGTACTTGCTGGAAGCTCTTTGCTAGTTGACAACCAATTTATGAAAGTTACCTGCTACCTATTCCTCAAAAATCCCTGCTAGCTAGGTCCCATTTCCTCAAAGATCTTTGCCGGCTTGCCTCAAATCCCTCAGGAATCTCGACTAGACTGCCTCTCATAATTCCTGAGAGGTTTCTGCTAGTTATCCCTCGCTTTGGCCAAATTTCCTCAAATTTCTCTGCTAGCGCGTCCTAGCTGGTGCTGCCAATGATCGCTGCTAGGTTGCCCTCAATTCCGCAATAATCTCTGCTATTCGAGTCGCCAGTTTCTCAAGGATCTCGGCTAGCCTGTCCCTCTCTCGTCCGATTCCACAAAAATCTTTGCTAGCCTCCCCCTCAGCTTGCTCAAAAGATCGTCGCCAGGCCGCCCCCAATTTCCTCAAGAATCTCTGCTATTTCTCCCTTACTAGTTCCGCGAAAGATCTCTGCTAGTTTGCTCTAGCCTCTAATTATTTTTTGCAGCAAAAAGAAGTCCCACTTCCGCTTCACGCCAAATTACGCCTCTCTTTTTGGGTCCCCTCAATATAATGGCCCCTTATTTAGCGTTGCTTCGTTGGCCGATAATTTTTGTCTCGAGAATTCTGAGCATTTCCGAGAAGCGTGACAACGCAAAAGTACAGGTTCAACAGGGCCACCCTGGGAAATTATATGGCGTAATTGGGCTGAGAATTTTGACGATGTAGTCGGACATGGACATTCGCGCATTGTCTCAAGGGGTGATCAATCGTGGAGTTTTTGGCGTTGTGTAGCTACGTGACCGATTTCTGTCCTACCCGATGACTCAGAAAAAGTGTAAATTTAATTTTGTAGCTTCCATAGGTGTAAGATTTTTTTGGGCGTTACGAGGCGTAGCGTTATTTTTAATTCAGAGGATTTTTTTCAAGAGCCTTTTCGCAGACAGATTCTAATTTTTTGATGCCTCATATGCAAATCGTAAGCTTACTGTATTTTTAAAATTACAAGGCTTATTTTTGGCCAGGTTCTGAGTTTTTTAGAAAGTACGAATCTGTAAAATTCAGGAATAGCCCTAATTTTTACCCATATATTTTGGTAATATTTGGATTCTGAACGTGAAACGTACCTCATCTGCTTGAGCACCGTACTCTTCCCACACTCGCCGGCACCTGTAATTTTTGGCGATTAGACTGATAGACATAACTCGAATAATTAGTCTCGCCATAATTTAAGGGTTTGTCTAGGGCTCTTTTGCAGTGTTTTCTGAATGACCGGAAATAGGGGTGCGTTTTTCAGCTAAAAAGCGAGCCAGATTTTGCGTTTTTTGATTTTCGACATCTTAATCGGGATACTACAGGCTGTAATAGTCCAAATAACCCGAATCCTCCGCCAGAAACTTTGCTCGCTTGCCTAGGATTTGTAAGGCCACTACAGGCTACAAACTACAAGAATTTAAATCTGGCGAATTCTCCTCAAGGATCTCTGCAAGCCTGCCCGCTAATCGTGAGACTACAGGCTGCATCAAATTAAATAATTTTATTTTTTTAAAAAACTCTGCTATCTTGCGTTTTTGGAGGACGATTAAATCCGGACTTGGGCTACAAACTTGAGCACTCTCTTTGCCAAGTGATCTTTGCTAGCCTGCCTGGTATCTAACCTAATTACTTGTTGTTGAGATTTAACTAAAAACCGGAAACGACAAGCTCACCGAGCAGCAACAGTTTGACGACCTTCTGTTGTGATAGATGACTCTGCATCATGTCCTTATCAATCGCCTTGCTCTTCATTGCCAATTGTTTTTCTTCGGCACTCTGGCAGGTACCCATTGCGGAACAGCTGATGTCTGATTCTCTCAACTGAAAGTAGCCGTTTTAAAGGACCCCTGAAGGCACCCGGAAGTTACAGTACCCCCGGAAATTTGATGAAAATATGATGAATCTTTGTTTCAAGGGATACGCACCGGTGTTCTTGACGTGTTTCTCATAGCCCCGTCCCTCCCTCCCATCCCCTAATTGGCAAAAGTCCAAAAAATTGGCGGCCGCGACCGCGGTGGGGCGAAATTGATCCCCCTCCAAGGGCCCAAATTTGTTTGTGTGTTTTTTCAGGCCGGTGAGAACATTGATGAACTAGGGATGAGCTTACGCCGAAGCCTAAGCCAAGCTTAGCTGAAGCCTTCGCCTAAGCCTTTTTTAAGCACAATCCTAAGCTAAGCCAAACTTAAGTTAAGCTACGCAGAGGCCTAAGCTGAGTCTATTCCGAAGCCCAAGCCTATTTCCAAGCCTAAGCATATTCCTAAGCCTCAACCTGAGCCAAGCCTAAGCCTGAACCTAAGCCCAAGCCCAAGCTTGAGCATAAGCATAAGCCTAAGCCTGAACCTAAGCCTCTCAGAAAATCCACCCAAACATCTCCCATCCCCTTGTCAATTTGAGTGGCGGAAATTTGGGAAATGGCCCAGCAAAAAAATGGGACATTGTTTTTGTGGTTTTACATGATCTACCGGCTTCAACTCGTCAATTTCCGGCGTCT
The DNA here is from genome assembly GCA_958295435.1 of Mesorhabditis spiculigera. Classification (NCBI taxonomy): domain Eukaryota; kingdom Metazoa; phylum Nematoda; class Chromadorea; order Rhabditida; family Rhabditidae; genus Mesorhabditis; species Mesorhabditis spiculigera. The sequence goes on from CATQJA010001323.1 coordinate 4,948, forward strand.
ACAGTACTTTTGAGTTGCAGGCCAAGAAAAATGGGTTTCCGATTTCTTTTTGAGAATATTACTTTATTTATAGTACTTCCGGATTTGGAGAATTACTGTAATTTCAGTTGGAAAGATTTTCGGGACTGTAGCAATTCTAGAAGACTTGGAATTACTGTAAAAAATGAAAAATGAAGAATTACTAAATTACTGTAGACCAATGTAGAAAATAGTCAAATTTATGTACATTACGGTAGAATTACAAACAAACTTACGACTTACGGTAGCATTTTCAGAAATTAAAAAATTACTACATGCTGCCGTAGAAACCCACGTTTTTTAAATTTTTGGGTTTTTTTTAGAATTGGTTATTAAAAAAGAGATAAATTTTTGTAGATTACGGTGGCATAGAAAACAAAGAAATGAAAAAAATTGCTGTAGCATACCGTAGAAACCCACGTTTTCCTGGATGCCAGACAGATGAGGGTAGTACGGTAGTTAGCGAGCGTACAATTGTGCGACGCGCGTTTCTGTCCTAGCTGAAAGCCGCCAGCATATGAAGCCGCGGCTGGGAGGGCCGATGCTGAAAACAGAGTTTTTTTAATGATTTTTTAGGTATTAAAAGAGAGGAAAACATGTACATTAAAAAAAGTATATTCAAGAATTCGGAAACTACAACTTTTCCTCAAAAATCGTTGCTAGCATGCCCTGTGCCGGCTTAGCCATAGGCGAACTAGTAGAGATCCTTTAGGACAGTCTAGCATAGATTCTTTGTCTACAGCGCGAGTAGATTGTTTAAAGGTCCATTGAAGGCAACTTCCGGTGCCCCAAATGATCGCTGCTAGCCTCCCTTAGCCCTGGTTAGAGTTTAGCAAGCTAGCAGAGATCCTTGAGCAGCGGCTCCTAGGCAGGCTTGCAGAGATTCTTAAGGAAACGGGTCTCTGGTTAGGGCTCTAAAAATTAGTTTTCCGGATCGATAACCAGAATCTGGAGACTTTCCGGTCGCCGGTAACCTTATGGAATGTGAAGAATCGGGAAAAACATCTGGCAACAATCACCTGGGAGTCCCTAGAGGGAATAGGGGGAGAAGGGACGCTGTTTCTATAGAAATACAGGCAATTGAGGGGGGAGACTCTCACACTGGTTGTCTCTCTCTCTCTCTCTCTCTCTCTCTCTCTCTCTTTCTCACACCGACCAATCAGCCATTAAGCGGAAGGGAAGCGAAAATTAGCCGAATTAAAATTGGGGCAGGGTAGACTGGTCGGAATGGACGATGAGAAGCGAGATTCTGATATTCTGGAGAAGCCAGAAAAAGGCAGGATAGCAGCGGTTCTTTGCGGAAATTTCTGAACCCTAATTATGCGTAAGGGAATTTCGGAATTATGAAATTATGCGGGAGGCAAGCTACCAGAAATCCTTTAGGAAAATTTATTTTAGCGTTTTTTTGGAGCTTCTGCCGTACAACTAGCAGAGTCTATTTAGAGAAGTAGGAAAATGAGGGCAGGCCAGCAGAGTCGTTTTTGGAGCCCATAGTTCGACTGCTTGATGACGCCGGACCAGGGCAAGCTAGCAGAATCCCTTATGGAATGCGGAAGAGTTGTGGGCAGGCTAGCAGGGATTCTTTTGGAAGCTTAGCCGAACTGTTTGATGACGTCGAACCAGGTCAAGCTAGCAGAGATTCCTTGGGACACTGGAGTTTTAGAATTTTGATGAGGTTTTAGATAGCTACTAGCAGAGATCCTTTCGGAAAGGTCGGTTTGCGGCGTTTTAGGAGTCGGACAAAGCAAGCTAGCAGAGACCCTTAGGGGATACTGGAAAGGCTAGGCAGGCTAGCAGAGAGCCCTTAGGAATGATCAAAGCTCATAGACCCCCCAATATTTCCCAACCACCCCCCTAAAGGCCATCCCCGTGGCGGTCGAAAATACGCGGAGCGTCTCGGAATGTATGTCTCGAAGGGGGGTGAGCGCGTGTTCCCCCTCCAGGTGCAAATTCGAGGCTGCCCCTCGTTTTTTCGGCTTTTCTCTATCTCTCTCACTCTCTCTCTTCCACTACTCTCTCGCCCCAAATATTAATTGGACATTGGGATGGTGGCCCTTCCATTCGCTTTCTCTCTCTCTCTCTCTCTCTCTCTCTCTCTCACTCTCGTCTCTAATTGAATGCCCTGGAGGGCCACAGGCTTTTCGGCCCTGCCCCATTTACACGGTTTAACGGATCGATAGAGACAGGGCGGGGAGACGGTCTGGTGAACATGGTTCTCAGCGAGTACGGGACACCAACTTCGCCACGGGGGGAAAGTGCAGCTGAACTGCTTGAAGACGTCTGAGTGCGAGAGAGATGAAGCGGAAACTAAGTGTCACTCTCCCTTTAAAGGAATAGCGACAACCATTTGGGAACCCTCTGGGAATATGGGGAAGCTAGCGGAGACGATTTGGGAACGCCCCAATCACTGGGCCGGCTAGCAGAGATCATTGATAATTCCGGGAACATTCTTTTAGGGATTCAGTGTAGCTTTGCGATCACGCCACCTTTAAAGGGATCGTGACAGCGGACTAACTTACTAATCGCTCTGACGTACTTCCGCGCAATTGATTGCGTAAAGGAATAATCTAACGAGAAAACTGACGCATAGCTCGATCTGGAAAAATTGCCATGCTAACTGCGCGACCGGAAAACAACGCTTTGTAACGCTTTTCGTAGCCAATTTCTCGACTTTCTCTTTCTCTCTCTCCCTCTCTCTCTCTCTCTCTTTATAGAATTTCCTAACCAATTCCATTCTACCAATGACTTGTTTTCTAGTTGAATACAAAGTGCAATCGACTATTTTGGATTATGGCATAGGTAAGGGCAGGGTAAGGGAAAATTATTAATTGAATTGCGGGGCTTTTAATTGGTTAAATCAGCATTTTTGGCTCTGGATTTGGCTTCAGTGGTCCTTTAAATGGCGCGAGATAGCAAGGACCTTTGTGGAAACTCCGGAGTATTTTGGGGAACAGCTTCGACTTTTCGCATTGAATGCTCCGGGTCTCCATGTGACTTCATTGGCCCTTTAAAAGGTCTAGAATTGCCCGTCTCGTTAGGCAATCAAGCACGGATCCTTGCGGAATTTTTATGATACTATTTTAAGCTATTTTTTTGCTTTCTAATGCGTGCAGAAACTAAAAAAAACTAGTGGTTATTGGTCAAATACGCTGGGCCCAATTGTTCTGCCATTCCCCTCTTCTAGACAAGAATAGATCTATTGTTAGGGAAATGGAGGGCGATATTGATTGAAATTGAGGGGATTTTTCGCTTGCAATTTTTGATTCGGCTACAAATTGAGAGGAGGGCTAGCAAAGAGCATTTGGGAAGTTAGGGGGAGCAAATGCTAGCAATGATTCTTTGGGAAAAGGCAAGCTAGCTGCGATTTTTGAGGAAAAGGCAAGCTAGCAGAGGACTATTTTTTTGGGAAACTTGCAGTACCTCTTGCCGAGCGGGGAAACGAGCAGAGATCATTTCGGAAATTGGCAGGCTAGCAAAGGTTTTTAGAGGATCGGGCAAGCGAGCAGAGATTATTTTGAATTTCGGAAAGCTTGAAGGGAACCTTTGAGGAGCAAGGCAACTAGCTGAGATCATTGTAGAGGAGCTCAAGCTTTAGCAGTAGCCACTGGGGAAGTATGTGGGTCGGCTAGCAAAAGTTGTTGAGGAAGAAGGGTAAGCTAGCAGAAAACGTTTGTCGAGACGCCCCGGCCCGAAAACATGCCAGAATAGCCCGAATTCGACGTCAGAATCCTTTGAACTTTCCCGAAAACGTGGCTATTGAGGTGTTAATACAAAAAAAAACAGGGATAAAAAGGGATGGGGCTTTGTGAAACGCGACGACGAGAGGAAGAAGCGCAGAAAAGGGGGCGTGGCCTAGGGGGGATTATTCAGATGAACGAACATGAAGAATGGAGACTGGAAAGAGGAATGGAATGGAATAGATGGGGGGAATATGGCTCTGTGGAATGACACCGCACACACGGGGGATATTCTGGAAATGAGATGAGGGGGAGAAGGAGATGGGATGGGTGGATAATTGATTAGGCATGGAACGAATGTACTATGGAATGAAGGGGAGATGGCAACGAGCAGAGACCATTGGGGAATTGGACCTTTTTGCTTCTATCGTAGTATCGGGGGGGGGCGGACTTTTATGTATAAGCCTGGAGATGCCTAGTAACTTAATAGGAAGTGTTTTAATCGCTTTTGGTAATATGTAGCTATATTTCAACTAGAAATTATCTAAAAACTGAAAAATAGAAATTTTAGTAACTTTTGACATTTTTTAATACAATTTTGTAAAGTTTTCAAGTTTGGGATAGTAAAAAAACTATTTAGAAACACTTCCGATTTATATTTGAAAAATTAGATTAAAAAAAAGTTGGTCCTTCCCGATAATGCGAAGGAACCAGCTTCTTGAGGAAGAGCTAGCAGAAGTCTTTGAGGAACAGCTAGCAGAGATTATTTAGCATGAGCTCGCAGAGCTTCTTGAGGATGAGCTAGCAGAAATTCTTGAGCAGGAGAGTAGAAGGAATCTTTGAGGAAGAGCTAGCAAAGGCCATTTCGGAGGCGAGATAGCCGGGATTCGCTAAGAAAAGAGTTTAGCTAGCAAAGATTCGTCGGGAAGGTGCAAGAGACAAGCCTTCAAAGTGAAGCCTTCAACTTCAAAGGCTAGCGCTGAAAATTGAGCTTTTCCTGAATTTGGAGCCCCTTTAAAGGTACTTTCGAGTACTTTGTGGGCCATTGATTGTCCCAGTCAATGAATGTCAGTAATCAAGACTGAGAGAACACACTCTCCCCCCCACCCACCCCTACCTAATAATTTTCTTCCCCTCGAAAAACCCTGGGAATTCGCGACGATTGGCGGGTTGTTTTGGCGGGTGTTGGCACGAGACGCCGGGCCCTTCACGGGTCTAATTGATCGATTACATCATGGAAATTGGGGTAAAGCTCAAAGTTGGTGCTCAAGCCGACCCGTCAGTTTCGGCGATTACGCCAGGAAATTCGGGATTTCATCGTTTACGTCACGAAATTGGGGGTGGTACGGGGAATTTTTGAAGCTCAAGGAGCTCAGGCTGACCGTGTTTAATCGATTACGGCACGAAATTCTGATTTCATCGATTGCGGTATGGAAATTGAGATGCAGGTCAGAATCTTCAAGTTCAAGAAGGTCAGGCCGACTCGCCAAAAAAGTAGGTTTAATCGATTACGCTATGAAAATAGTACTCTGCGCCGATTACTCTGAGTTTTGTAGGTTGAGCAGCGCAAGTAGATTGTGTTTAATCGATTACGCCAGGAAATTCGGTTTAAGCCCGAAATTCGAATGGAGCATCAGCTCGTAGTTCTAGGCTTAATCGATTACGCTATGCAATTCGAAATGAGCTCGAGCTAGGGAGAAGCTCTCCTCTAGATCTAACAGATTACGTAATTTAATTCATAAGATGCTTCGGAAAGCAATTTCGAGTCAATCTGTGTATTACGGTAACGATAGGAGCCTGGGGTGTGTAGCAGCAATTTTTCGAATGCAGGTGCATTCTGACGCACGGCGCGGAGATACCGTAACCACGCGTTTGCACCTGCTAGAGGCGAGAGAGATAGAGAGATCGCTGGAATCGCCGGATCCTGAAGTTTGAACCCTGGGGCGTATTGTTGCGGAATTTGGCGTCACACGTAGTTGTAGCTAAATTTTCCGGTCATGGTTATGCTAATTTTCACAAAAACTAGCAATGTAGCCCTTTTAAAGGAGCATTATAGCGGGGAATCCATAGCCTTTTCATATGGCAAGCTAGCAGAGAAATTTGCGGATTCTTTATTTTAAAGGAGCATTGAAGTGGGAACCCATATTCAGAGGGCAATCTAGCAGAGATTTCTGAGGAAAAATCTGCGCTTTTCGAGAAGAGGTTATGCTAATTAGGCCCGTAATCGCACGATTTCGTTTTTTTTAAGGGGTATCAAAGTGGCGGAATCGATAGCTTGTCAGAGGGAAAGCTAGGAGAGAAATTTGAGGTGACCGTTTATGCTAATTAGGGGAAATCGATCGATATCTTTATTTTAAAGGCGCATTGAAGTGCAGGAATTCATAGCTTTCCAATTTCTTAAAGCGCCGGCAAGCTAGCAAACAACCTTGCGGAAATAACAATGTGAAATCCACATGTCTAGCGGGTTGTTTGGGTTCGTTTCGGCCGGAAAAAAAGGGAGGGGAAGGGGAGTGGGAGTGGGGGAGACAGGAAGGATATTGGAAGGGCCGGCAATTAGGCATTTCTCGAATTGGCGGAAGGGGGAGAAGGTTTTTGAAGAGGTGTTGTGAAGGTGGCGAGAGAGAGAGAGAGAGTGAGAGAGAGAGAGAGAAAGGAGGGAGAAAAATATAAATATGAATGAATTAGAATTCGATGTAAAGCTGCAGAGCTGTGTGTGCCAATTGTCCCCTGATGAATCGTGGTACAATTAGAGTGAGAGAGAGGGAGAGAGAGAAAGAGAGGACATCCCTAACTGACTCAACATTTCCATATGAAACTATCATGAGATCCCCGGCCCCTGGTTCCCAAGTGAATTATAGAACCCTTAATTTTTGGTACGTGTCTCTAACTGGGAACTCTGATTTTACCTTGTCGAAATTTAATAGGCAATGGCAGTTTTGAAGGGACCGAAAAAACAGGAAAATGAAAAATTCTATTTTTTTTAAGATTTTTCGGTTTGCTATAGAAGCAGGTGGCTTCAACGGCCCTTTAGAAGCGGCTTATAGTACTTTGAAACCAAAAATGGGGCGGAAAATGTAATTAGAACTTTTGATAGTCAATTTTTGTGGTTTCTGTAGAAATTTCCTGGCTTTAATGGCCCTTTCAAAGTGTTGCTAGTCGATTTAAAATGAAAACTGGCGAAAAAAGAGGTTAGAGCTTTTCCAGGCCGGTTTTATGATTTCCGCAAATTTGTTTGCCGATTTGAATGCAATTTTGAGAGGGCAGAAAGTAATCTCAAGTACAGACATAGCCCAAAAATGTAGAGCACAAAAAATGGACACAAATCAACGTTAAAAATTTGCAAAAAATGAAAAGCAGGGATCGATAGGCTCCTCGTCAGTTTGTCGGTGTGGGCGAAAAGTTGTGGGGTCCCAGATTTTTTTCGAGTCTCGAGAATTATTAGTTGTGAGGCGGGAATGGGCCCTGCCTTTCTCAGGGCCAACACCATAATTGGCTACTCGCCTTCCATACCCCCTTTAATTACCCAATCTCTCTCTCTCTCTCTCTCTCTCTCTCTCTCTCTCTCTCTCTCTCTCTCTCTCTCTCTTTATCTCTATTTCTCTCTTTTCTCGCTCTCTCTATCGTCTGGGAAAACATCAGAAATGGTCTCTGCTAGCTTGTCACAAGCCGAAGCCTAACCTAATTCTAATCCGAATCCTAAGCCCAAGCCTAAGCCTTTTTTAAGCCTAAGCCTAAGCGTTTCAATAGGTTTTACTGCCTTTTGTGGTATTTTAAAGGGCAATTCAAGGCAAAAAGACCTAAAACTGCAAAAAGCCACCAAATCTAATGTGTGATCGTTCGCCGGGTAGGCTAGAAGTCGAGGGCTGACCAAAATAAATTAATTTCCACCGGCTGCCCCGGCGTCCTATTCGCCACGATCCCGCTAAAGCACCTGCCGCCACAAAAAAACATTTCTGAGGTCTCTCTCTCTCCCTCTCTCTCTCTCTCTCTCTCTCTCTCTCTCTCTCTCTTTCTCTTTTTTTCTCTCTCTCTCTCTCTCTCTTCTCTGACAACTTGCGTAATCACCACTTTTTCCTGAGAATAGCCGAGTCGGCGGAGAAGTTCGGGGGTGTAAATAGGAAACTCGACAAATAGGAAAATCATAAAGGGCGAATGGCGTACAGAGGTGTCACGTGTACTACGGTACGCGACGGTACGACATTTTAAAGGGACATTGAAGGCAAATTTGTCCTAAGTTTGGGGCGAGTCAGCAGAGATTCTTTGATGTACATATGTGTCAAGCGTACTACAGGGCTTTAAAGGGATGAAGGCAATATGGAGTTTTTAGTTTTTGCTTTTCCGGAGGGCCGAGCAAACTAGCAGGGATCATTATCGTATCGAGGTGTCATGCGGACTTAAGTGGTTTCAAGGTATTACTGGTTTTCAAGCAGTCTTTTACCTCGGTGAGCTAGCAGAGGATTCTGAAGGGGTTAGGGAAAGGCAAGCTAGCAGAATTTTTAGGGAAAGGAGGCTAGCAGGGATTTTGTGGAATCAGAGAATGGCCAGGCAAGCTAGCAGAGATTCTTTAAAACTCAAAAACTACCGTATTCCAGAACTAGGCCTGATTTTTGTACCTAAAGATGAGCTATCTCCCTCGCTGTGTTTTGCTCTCGATGATTTCTCATTTTTGATGCCAAAGATTCGTTGCCTTTTCCTAATAGCTACAAACTACACCATATACAACCCCCGAATTAGCCACGATTTTCTGACGTTCTTGAAAACTCTGAAATTTTTGAGGTGCATGGTATAAAATTATAATAGGAGTTTTGATTTCTTGGCACGGATTAGGGGTCCCTGGAGGGAGAAATATGCCTAGAAATCGCAACAAAAACATTATAATTTAATTTCGCGTTTATTGCGGTTTCGTGGGTCCCTTTGGGAATTTCTGGGGGTATTTTTGGGTCCAGAATATTGTTAAAAATTCGGCAAAACACGTTAAAAGACATCATTCAAATTTTGGAGCGCCAGGAAAAGCACGAAAAATGGGGATTCCCACGTTTTTAGTAGCGACATTTTGAACGCTTTAGTTGCAGTAAAAAAGTACAAAACTGTACTCCAAATTTTTGAGATTTGAGGAGAGAGATCGAAAGAGAGAGAGAGAGAGAGAGAGAGAGAGAGAGAAAGTTCAGCGCAAATTTTACGAAAAATTCCCCAAAATAAAGGCTCTAATTAACGGTACGAACAAAACTGACCCCCACCATTCCATACTTCTCTAATTATAGACCTCTTCGAAAAGGGGACACCGCTCCATTTTTGTGATTTTCACGGCAAAAACGACACTCGGGGAATGCGGCCAATAATTATACGTAATTATACGTCACGTAGCGGCCGGAAAAGGGGACGCGAACTTCGTGGCCGGGCGCTAACAATCGATAAAATGCAAGAAATTAGATTTTGGGTACTGTAGACAATTTTTTTAAGTTGAAAAATCGTGGTTTGGGGGGTTGTTTTTTGGGGGGCCCCCCCCAAAAAAACATGTAATTAATCTGTAGGTAAATGCTTTGAAAGTGGACAGTAATAGCAAATGCGTAATTTTTAAGGTGCTGTAGCGCATTTTGCCGCGAAGACGGTCAATATATAGATATCTTGGCTTCAATGGGCCTTTAAAATATCAAAAAATGACAAATGACGGGAATCAGGGTACTGTTCGTAGCTTGTGTCTACCAGTTAGCTATTTTGTTGTCAGCATCCCTTTAAAATGCCAAACTCTGCGAATAAACGAGAGAGAGAGAGAGAGAGAGAGAGAGAGAGAGCGCGAGAGAGAGAAACGCAATCAAAATCCAGCAATTTCCCTCTCAATCCTTCAATCCCTCGCGGAATTCACCATTTCCCCCGCTAAATGGCGTTTTATTTTTGAAGTATGACGACTGCAAAGGATTTTTAAGGGCCGTTGAACCCAAAAAATTACGTATGAAATCATAGTACGTAGTTGTATATAGCAGCCTAGGAAATGGCCATAACTTCTACCTATTAATCAAACCCCCACCCCCCGAATGGCCCTGATTTTTTGCCCTAGCCTGCTGTGGAAAGGTCTGTTTCACTGCAGCGTCTCTCTCTCTCGCTTTCATTCACTCTCTCTGACTCTCTCTCTGTCGCTCTCTCTTTCTCTGTCTCTCGCGCCCTTCAGTTACTGGGGGCAACGACACGACCAGCGGGGTCTCTGTGACACGGTAGACTTTTCACACGAACGGAAGGGGGTCAGAAGAGCGAGAGAGAGAGAGAGAGAGAGAGAGAGAGAGAGTGACAGAGTGACAGAGAGTGAGAGAGAGAGTAAGAGAGAGCGAGAGGGAAAGAGAGAGACAGACAGATATTTCCTCAAATGCTCTCTGCTAGCTTGCCAGGCTTCCAAAATCGTCTCTGCTAGCCTACCTTGATTCCTTTATGTCTTTAAAGGATCGTTAAACCGAAAATAGCGCTCTCAAATGGTCGCTGCTAGCTTGCCAGTCTTCCTAAACGGTCTCTTCTAGCTTTCCAAGCTTCCTGAATTATCTCTGCTAGCTTACTCAACTTTGAGGATCTGATTTCTGCGATTTTTTCAAGGGTCAAAATGGTCTCTGCCAGCGTGGTTCGCTTCCTGCATAGTCGCTGCTAGGTCGCCCGTCGTCCAAAATGGTCTCTGCTGGCTCCCCCTTGTCCAAAGTGTCCTCTACTAGCCTGCCCACGTTCCTAAATTATATCTGCTAGCTTGCCCCGTGCCGATAACGAGTTTTTGATGAATTCCTCAAAAAAATTTCTACTAGCCTACCTCTCCCGCGGCCAATGACACAAACTACAAACTACAAAAGGCTGTTCTCTGAAATCTGACGTACCCCTACTTTCCACTTCTAGTACATTCCAGTACGCGCCCGCCGGGCTACAAAAACCTAGCCTCGGGGCCTGGAAAAAACTGTCTCGATTCGGGGTAGTTTGGATATGAATACAAAAACAGCAATAGATTTTGAAGAGTGAAAACTGAAAATCAGGAATGTTGTTAAAAGCCGAAAATCCGGAAAAAAATTAGAAATTTATAGCGGGACGTAATCCCTCAAAGAATCTCTGCTAGCTTGTCGGGTGTCGTATTACTCAAAGAATCACCGCTAGCCTACCGTTCGTTTTTTTTCAAGAATCGTTGCTAGCCTGTCTTTCCCAAACAATCTCTGCTAGTTTCCCTTATGTACAATTGTTCAAAAATTCCTCAAGTGTCGTTGCTAACCTGCATTTCCCTAAGAATCGTAGCTAGCTTGCGTGCTGGCTTTACTGTAATTCAGAAAATTCCTCAAAATCTTTGCTAGGCTGCCTTTCCCTAAGAATCTGTGCCGATTTTCCCGATATACAGTAGTTTAGGATGTTCCTCAAAGTGTCTCTGCTAGGCTGTCTATCCCCAAGGACCTCAGCTAGCTTGCCTTTCACTAACAATCTCGGCTAGCCTGCCTTTCCCTTAAAATCACCGCTAGCTCGTCGGATCTACAGTAATGCGCAACTTTCCTCAAAGAACCTCTGCTAGCTTGTCGTTCCTCAAGGACCTCTACTAGTCTACATTTCCCTTAAAATCTCTGCTAGCCCGCCCTTCCTCAAGAATTTTTGATCTACAGTACCACAGAAAAATCCTCAAAGAACCTCTGCTAGCCTGCCCGCACCCAGGAAGTCGTCACGAACCGCCCCAGACGAACTTTGATCCGCGGAAACCCTCCGGAAAAACAGCAGCTGAATTTAGAATAGAGATTTGAGAAAACAAGGTAACCTGGTGGGGGGCATTGGTGGGTCCTGTCGAGAGATGGCTGGGGGGCCCACCTCCGAAGGGCCAAAACTGGGCCCCCGCGCTCTAACTCAATTTGGCCATTCACGCAGGGGGCACAGCTACGGGACATTCCTGTTGACGTACTCTCTGACTGGTGGGGGTGATTACCGGGATTGGAAATACCAGGAATCCTGGCAAGCTAGCAGAGATTGTTTAGGGATCGACGGTATGCTATGGGACATTCCTGTTGAATGATCTCTGCTAGCTCGCCGAGCATGCACGGGGCAATCTAGCAGGGATTCCTTGGGAAGGCCAAGCTCTGTTTCCGGGCAAGCTATCGGAGGGACTTGAGGAATCCTGGGTTGTGGGAGCTAGCAGAGATCCTTGAGGAATTCACCAAGGCAAACTAGCATAGATCTTTGAGGCAGCGATAAGCTATAAAATAAAACTTCCTAAAGAATTCTGCTAGCCTGCCTGTGCCGACCTAGGCAACCTAGCAGTGATCCTCGAGGAATTCACCAGGCAAACTGGCAGTTCCTAGATAATCTCGGCTAGCCCTTCCAGGTCTGAGGCAAATGAGCAGAGGTTCCTGAGGAGCCCCAAAGATTCTCTGCTAGCCTGCACCTCCCTAATCCAAAATTGAACCTATTGACCCGGCTAAATTTCTAGAAACTTCAGTGCTACTTGAAATTCGCGATCTTTTCCTGGGCCCACCAATTAGTTGAATTTGTATAAGAAAGGGCTGGGGTCCCGCAACGATGAACACGGAATACAAATTTAGAGGCGACAGAGAGACAGGGATAGCGAGAGAGAGAGAGAGAGAGAGAGAGAGAGAGAGAGAGAAACTGGCAATAAGCCCTCCGCGCGCGGCATTCAATTAGGGCGCTAAACGGAATTTCGGACACTCGGCGGGGTTGCTGGAACATTGAACATAATGGTACCGGATCCAACAAAACACGGCTTTTGCAAAGTGGCAGGCTAGCAGAGAGAATTTGGGGAATTGGAGGGGATCGATGGGAGCAGCGGGTAAGCTAGCAGAGGTTCTTTGAGATTGGAAAACGGCCAGTTAGGGCGAAAAGCCTATTTCCGACACTTTGGATTAAGGGCAAGCTGGCAGAGTTTCTTTGAGCTTTTGAGAACAAAGCAGGCTAGCAGAGGCCATTTGCGGAGTTTTCAGGCCCATTGAGTCCAAGGGCAAGCCAGCAGAGATTATTTGAACTTCCTAAAATGCCTAATTACACCCAAAATCATATTCTCCGTGTTTTGGATGCAGGGCAGGCTAGCAGAGTCGATTTTCGGAATTTTAGAGCGTCATCGGAACTAGTGGCAAGCTAGCAGAGATCCTTTGACATCGATAAACGGGGATTTTTCGAGGCAAGCTAGCAGAGACCCCTTGGTCCTGTCGAACGCCTAATTACCCCCAAAAAACCCGTGATTTTTCTGAGTCACCAAAAGTTACCCTGTACTTTGGCACGTTGCGTAGTCGTGGGCCCCGAATTTCTCAAAATCCCTGTGGGACCCCCTGCCTGATAATTACTGTGTGCCCTGGCTGGTGAATGGAAATTTCGGATTTTGGGCCCAAAACTGAGCCGGACAAAATTAAATTGGATTTTGGGGGTTTTAGAAAAATTAGAAAATGTTCGGATCAGCTACAGTACCCTCTAGATAATTGATTAGGGCAAAATAAGGTATGGAAAGTGCTCAAAAACGGATTAGAGGGGTCATTGGGGAATTCTAGCGTTTTCTGCCTCTTCTCTCTCTCTTTCGGTCTCTCTCTCTCTTTCTGTCTCTCTCTCTCTCTCCCCAAATGATCTCTGCAAGCTTACTAACGTTAAATTTTAATTTAGATACCAGTAAAAAGTAATTTTCTTTTGTTGTAAGATTAACCCACCTTACAGTAGCAAAAATATACTTTTCCTGGGCCCAAATCGATACGGTAGATGGGGGTTCTTCGAAATGGCCAACCTGAAAATGGGGGACCCCGGGAAAATAGTCGTTTTTCCCAGCAGGTGGACTCTCTCTAGGCGAGAGAAAGAGAGAGGGAGAGAGAGAGAGAGAGAGAGAGAGAGAGAGAGAGACTGACACCAATAATTACAATCTACTCAAAAAATGGGCCTTGCCTGGCTGCCTGATTGCCCGTTCCAACTATATCCCTCCCTGTAATGACCACCCAACCGCCCCTTGGCTACTGTTTTTCAGGAAGTATTTTTCAGGGACCGGATGTCTTGAGGGATCGAACGACATCGAAAAAGCTGTGGAGAAGCCAAGAAAAAATTGAAAAAGAACGAGCTAGGCTTAAGCTAGGCTTAGGCTTAGGCTGAGGCTTTTTACAAAAGAACCAGGGTTTCGCGGTTCTTTCTCATTATCGGGGGGACCAACTTTTTTTCTTGAAATCTAATTGCCTAATATAAATAGTGGGAGTGTTTCTAAATGGTTTTTTCTATTCCTAAACGTGAAAACTTTGCCAAATTTCATTAACCAGGTAGGAAAAATCGATTTTGACCCAAATTTCGACGTTTCAAAACTTTAGATAGTTCTAGTTGAAATATAGTTATTTTTTTTTACCAAAACACCGTGAAACTTATTGCTATTTAAGTTACTGGCTTAAGGATTTTACTTAGCCCCCTCCTAAGCACACAACCTTCCCTTCGATTTGGAGCTTACTTGCACTAGTTTCTCAGATCTTTACAAGTACTGACTCGAAATTTCTGAGCTTTTTACGATTGCCAAGATTTGAAGTCCAAAATCATTCTTCTCCCGGTTTTAACTCCCTAAAGATGTCACATTGATAAAGAAAAACCGAATCGCCCCTGCTGATCCCATAATTGTTGGGGTCTGCAAGAACTGGTTTTGGCCTTACGGGCCTTGGAGCAGAAGGGAATTTCTCCTTTGGCTTAGCTTAGCCGTTGACTTAGCTTGTTTTTCGGCGCAAATCCAGTAAATGGAAACTTCCAGCCGTTTCTTATCAGATTTTATCTCCCCAACAGCGCGCTGAAAGTTCTTTTCTAGCTAGAAAGACTGGCCCAAAACCTTTAATTGAGGTTCTAAGATTGCATTTTTAGTATATTTCTGTCTTCTGCGCCTTATTTCACAGTCTTTTGATTCAGACACGCGCTCTTCCATGCCTTCTCATTTTTCTGAATCTCAATTTCCGATGTATAACACGTTCTCCTTCTTCTTTTCCGTGCTTTTTGTCCCGGTTTCGCCTTTTATAAGCTTTTTCAGGTAATGAAATCGAAAAATGAAGCTGCGAAGGAAGCGCCGGCATCGGATTGCCATCTTCAACGGGGAAGCACGAGTCGAGAAGAATCGACGATTCGTTCCCGAAGGTAGAAAATTTGTCGAAAATTTTCGACCTCAGTGGGCTTCGAAAATTTTCCCAAAATTTTCAGCTTTCTCGGCACACGCAAGCATTCTGAAATATCATTTGATTTCTCCCTCAA
>CATQJA010001324.1:0-10041 GCA_958295435.1 Mesorhabditis spiculigera
CTTAGGCTTAGGCAGGGGGCCTTAGTCAGCTTGAGCCTAGGCTTGTGGGCTTGAGGCCAGTTTAGGCTTAGGCTAGCCAGGCTTAGGCCAGGCTTAGGCTGGGAATGAACACGCTCAGGCGGAGCGCAGGCTTAGCGAGCTGTAGGCTTAGGCTTAGCGAGCTTAGGGCTTAGGCTTAGGCTTAGGCTAAGGCTTAGGGTTCGAGGTCGATCATGGAAACGGCCATATCAGACAGGCAAACCATAATCCGAGGTTTTGTTATTTTTTCTTCCGATTTTTCTCTGGTATTTCTTCCGTTAGATCTAAAAGCGTATAGCAAATTTCCAAAAGCTTCTTAAAAATGAAAAAGGAGCAGTAAAATAGAAAATCTGGTGGAGCATGTATTTGTGTGTTTAGCTGAGTTGGACCTTTTCTCCCATGAGAGAGAGAGAGAGAGAGAGAGTGAGAGAGAGAGAGAGAGAGAGAGAGAGAGAGAGATACAGAGCATAGCAAAATGGAGGAGGGGGTGAAGGAGAAGGAGCGACACTAGGAAGTTTTCAGGAGATACACGAAAAATGAGGGCACCATGATGGACGGGAGGTTCTCCTCTCCTTCTATCTCCCTCATGCTACTCTCTCTTCTTTTCAGCTGACTGGCAACCGCAATACGGTCCAGCGGAAATTGGTCTCAAATGGTAGAGAGGAGGGAGGGAAACGGTATTATCTTCTTCAGAATTTTTCTCTCTCTTTCTTCTCCCTCTCTCTCTCTCTCGCAAGCTACGTTGAAATTTTGAACACCACCCCCTTGGAAAAAGATGAAAAATGTCAGTTCCCATCCCGAAAAAATGAAAACTAAGTGCAAAAAAATGTGGAAAACTGTAGAATCAATAGCTTTAGATTTGTAGCCTTCAATGAGCCTTTAAAACGACAGAAATTAGTTTAAAACCACGAAAATAGTTGTGAAAGAATTTGAAATCCTGATTTTCTAGCTCCTAGATTTACATTTGTAGGGTATTTAAGTATTTTTCTGATAGAACTTTAGCTTCTCTACATTTTCCAAAACTAAATAAGTATTTTTGAAACTAGTTTTGACTTTAATTTCCAGGGCTGGTACCCAGATCAAAATTACACGTGTCAAAACAGCCAAAAATTTACACGCGTGGTAAAAAAATTACACGTCAAATTTACACGTCACTTTTGGGATTTACACGCGTGTAATTGAGTTTTATAAGGGTTTTCAAGGAAACTTGGCCGAAAATTTACACGCGTGTAAAATTTTTACACGCGTGCAAAAATTCGCAGCCATAGTGGGCCAGGGATGGGCCATGAAGGGTTAATTCCAATCTTTTTTTTCGAGTAGTTTTACGCCAGGGAAGGAACCTAAAGCTATCGGTAACGGGTTTCATAGCTTTTTAGCAAAGTGCAGTAAAAGTGGGGAAGGGTGTTTTGAGCTGCGTGAAGGCATTTCTAAGGTGAACTGAGTGGGCAAATGACATAAAACTTTCTAAATTCTCGCAATTTCGCCATTTTCGGGTTCCGTATGGTATAAAAAGCAAACTGAGCCGATCCAATTAGTTTCGACCAAATATGTGGGCGCTGTTTTTGACGAATTGTAAAAATACGAATGTTACCTACAACGGAAAAACCTTTAAATTTTTAGGTAAGAAAATTACATTCGGAAAAATGGCGAAAGCGCGAGAATTTGAACGTTTTATGTCATTTGACCACTCAGTTTACCTTAGAAATGCCTTCACGCAGCTCAAAACACCCTTCCCACTTCAACACACGTGTAACTGAAATCCGAAATAATATATATTGTTTAATTTCGTTATTTATAATTTGTTTCTTGTTGTTGTTGATTGTTCTCGTTGCCGCTTCGGTCATAAATTTTACATTTGATACGCGCAAAAGATCTAACAACGCGATTTGGCGAGAAATTTTTGACTTGAAATTTTACACGCGTGTAAATTTTTAGGTAAGAAAATTACATTTGGAAAACGTGTGTAAATCGCTCAAAGGGCCTTCACAAAATGGCATATAAAAAAAATTTCCAGGGCACTTAGCGATCCAACTTTTTTTTGGCCGACTGTTGGTACCCGTCTGCAGCTTGTCTCGTTTTACCTTTTCCAAAAAAATATTTTTCCGATTTGCTGGAGGCTTCCAAAGTTGGCGTGTAAATTTTTGGCGCTCGCGTGTAATTTTTCGGGTTTTTCCCGTCTCCGAGCACGTCACTTTTTTTTACCACGCGTGTAAATCAAATTTACACGTGTGTAAAAAATTGTAGAATTTTACACGCGTGTTTTTTCATTTGTTAACAAATTTGTTAAGGAAACTTTCGGAATTTACACGCGTGTAAAAAAAAATACACGCGTGTAATTTTTTTACACGCGTGTGTAAAAAATTTACACGTGTGGTAAAATTTCAGGGCTGGTACCCAGATCAAAATTACACGTGTAAAAACAGCCAAAAATTTACACGCGTGATAAAAAAATTACACGTCAAATTTACACGTCACTTTTGGGATTTACACGCGTGTAATTGAGTTTTATTAGGGGTTTCAAGGAAACATGGCCGAAAATTTACACACGTGTAAATTTTTTACACGCGTGTAAATCGGATTCGAAGGCGGGAATTTCAAAAGTTCAAAATTCAGCAATTATTTTACACGTGAATTTCAAAAATTTTACACGCGTGTAAATTTTTAGGTAAGAAAATTACATTTGGAAAACGTGTGTAAATCGCTCAAAAAAGGGCCTTCACAAAACGGCATATAAAAAAATTTCCAGGGCACTTAGCGATCCAACTTTTTTTTGACTCACTGTTGGTACCCGTCTGCAGCTTGTCTCATTTTAACTTTTCCAAAAAAATATTTTTCCGATTTGCTGGAGGCTTCCAAAGTTGGCGTGTAAATTTCTGGCGCTCGCGTGTAATTTTTTCGGTTTTTTCCTCCGTCTCCGAGCACGTCACTTTTTTTTACCACGCGTGTAAATAAAATTTACACGTGTGTAAAAAATTGTCGAATTTTACACGCGTGTATTTTCATTTGTTAACAAATTTGTTAAGGAAAATTTCGGAATTTACACGCGTGTAAAAAAAAAGACACGCGTGTATTTTTTTTACACGCGTGTGTAAAAAATTTACACGTGTGGTAAAATTTCAGGCGTGTAATTTTGATCTGGGTACCAGCCCAGGCGTGTAATTTTGATCTGGGTACCAGCCCGGATGTAAACTTTCAACGCGCGATCTGGGGGCCGGCTCCGGCGCGCTACACTCTACACCATCTCTTTGCGCTCTGTACGACATGCCTTACATTTCGGAATTCGCCTCGATCAAAAAATAACGATGGTTTTCGAGAGGTTCAATGTTATAATTAAGTTTAATAATACCTTTTTGACGCGTAGAAAACTTTAATACGCTGTATTGTTGAGTTAGCGGAGTTTTTAGCGCTTCCATGATCTTTTTCTGACTAAAAAATGGCAGCAAACTTTCGAAACCTACCTAAAAAATTCCTAAATCGTTAAGAAACGATTTTATATGTATTTCTATCGTGTTTTCCATACTCGAAGCCTTTTCCGGGCTTTCTAGACTCGGTATAGTCTCATTAATTACCGTTTTTCAGGCTCAAACGATGGCCCGCGAGGACAAGAAGCGCAGAAAGCACGACAGCTCTTCGGAAGGTAAATTTGTTTCAGACTTTTTTGATAGCGTTTTCGTTATAGATGAAGGCCACGGCCGCCGCTCCAAATCTCCAGTCGAACCGAGGGATAAGCGGTAAAAAAATTGGCTTAAAATTGTCATTTTCTTGATTTTTAGGCGCAAGTCAAAATCGCCCGAAAAAGTGGAGCGTGTGGAGAAGGAAGGCGGCGGAGGAGCGTAAGTTTATTAATACATACCTTGCCTTGTAATTAATTAGTTTATATGTATACAAGCTATTTTATTGACGTATTTGAATAAAAAAGTAGTTATCCTTTCAAAACTGGTTGAATTTTGTAGAACATTTACTGTAGTTTTTAAAGCTTATTAATTTAAATACAGTCGATTTTTCTAGTGACTTCTCGCTGTCGATCCAGGAGACGAACAAGCTGCGCGCCCAGCTCGGCCTCGCCCCGCTTGAAGAGGACACAGGACCGAAAGTGAGAGACGCAGAAGATGGCGAGCTCACCGACAAGATTATCAACGAAGAGGGATTCGAGTTCAGGCATCGAAAGGTGAGCAGGGGAGAGCTGGCAGAGATTCTTGAGGAACTTGGGACCAAGGAGGCCCTAGTCGAGAAAATTAAGACATTCTTAGGCAAACTAGCAGAGATGGCGCAGGAAATTGCGAAGTTTTGAGGAAAACTAGCAGAGATCCTGGAGGAAATTCAGGAGGACAACCTGCAGAGATTTCCAGGAATTCCTAGGCAAGCTAGCAGAGCTCCCTGCGGAAATTCCGGAGGACAGGAAAAGGAAATCATAAGGAATCTAGCGGAGGCTATGGAGGATGTTAGGGATAACTAGCAGAGCTTCTTTGAAAAAAGCTGGCGGGGAGCATTCAAGAATTTCTTTTTCAGGCAGACAACTGGGGAGACAAGAAGCGCGACGACGCCATCAAGGAGAAAATCGAGGTGGCGAAGAAGAAGCGAGAGGTCTACTCAAAAGTGCTCAAATCAAGAGGGCTCGCTGATGATAGCTCGGATGACGAGGCTTCGGGATGGGTAAGGCATTTCAAGCTTATTAAAGAAGTTAATAAATGAATTTAAATTTGTTTTATATGGCCACAATCATTTCAATGAATCGATTCAGGTGACAAAACAGCGACAGCTTGATGAAGAGAAAAAGAAGGCGGAAGAGAGGGCGAAGGCGCTCGACGCGCTGGACGAGGAGCTCGCCGATTCCGGCGCTATCGAGGGCCAGAGCAAGAAAAAGAAGACGGGCAAGAAGGTGAGAAATTGCGTTTGAAAAGCTAAGAACTCTTTATTCTGAAAATCCCAAATTTATGATGAAAAATCTGAGATTTTTTGGCTTTTTTAAAAGTCAATTTTTGATTCTCAAAGCTTTTTCAATCCTTTTTCCATAATTTTGTAACCTTTCCGACATGGTTTAGGCACATAAAAATGCCGAATCGATAAAAATGCTTGTTTTACAAAATATCCGAGCTTGAATTTCGAGTTTGAAATTAGATTTTTTGCTTTTTAAAGTTTTAATTTATCTATTTCTCTAAATTTAGCGTACTTTTATTGCCTCCTTTTTTCCAGAAGCCAGCGAGCAACGCGATGACGGGCGGCCTGACCATCGGCCACAGCAAAGACGAATTCCTCTCCGGCCAGGAGCAGATTCTCGTCCTCGAGGACAAGGGTACGTTTAACAATGAAAAATAGCTAATCGAATCAATAAAACAGAATAAAAAAACTAAATTCGTTTTCTCGAAGTTTTTAAAGCTAGATATTTGCTCATTTGGAAACGGAAAATCGAAAATTTATAGAGTAAAAGCATTTTCATGATGTCTGAAAAGCTTTTACGTTCCAGAAAAATTGAAAATCAGGCATTTTCTTTTTTTTTATTTACCTACTTTTTTAGGCGTTCTCGACGACGGCGAGGAGGTGCTCGTCAACCCGAACATTGTCGACAAGGAGCGCACGACGCGGAATGTCGACCTGAAGAAGAAGCGAGGCGCCAGAGAGTATGGAGACGACTTGGACGAGTTCGGAAATGTAGGCAAATATTTGCAAATTAAGAATTTTATTTGTTTTTAGCCAAAAGAGGGCATGCTGTCGAAATATGACGAAATGGACGGGCCGGAGAGGACGACGTTTCGATTGGATGATAGGGGGGGAGAGGTGGGTAAGGGGAAAGAGTGAGCTAGCGGAGGTTATTGAGGAACTTGGAGGCAGGCCAGCAGCGGAAATTGCGGAAATTGAAGAAGGCGGTTTAGCAGGGAAAATTGGCAAATTCTAGGGCCTGTTTGCAAAGCTTTTGTGGAATTTTTGGAAATTCGAGCTTGCAGGGAAAATTAGGGAATTGGGAGACAGCTAGCAGAGAAATTTTGGGAATTTGTGGGGGTAGCTAGCAGAGAAAATTTAGGAAGTTGAAAAGCATACAAGCAGAAATCCTTGTGGAATTTGCAAGTGCAGACTAACAGCTATTTTTTTAGGAAATTAGGGCAAGCTAGCAGTATTGTCTTGCTAAATTAAACCCACAATTTCAGGTGGACATCGAGAAAGAGAAGGAAGAACGCGAGATGCGCCAACGTCTCCTGATGGCCGGCAAGATTCTCGTCAACCTCGACGACAGCAACAAGTTCACCCGCGCATCCGAATTCTACACCCAAGAGGAGATGATCTCTTTTCCGGAAAGTGAAGAAGGAGAAGAAGGAAAAGAAGCTGCGAAAGAGAGGAGGCAAAGAGAAGGGCGGCATGCTGAAGGCTGATGATCTCGTCCCTGTTGAACCTGCTGGAGGCGCTGATCGCGGCAGCAGGTATGCATTTATTTAGATATTTTATAAATGACTCGTAGTAATAAAATTGTATTTTGAAATGTAGTGAATTTTATAATTTTTTTAATCTATTTTAATGCCTAGATTTTTTAATTCTCATTTTCAGGTCCCGCCGCCGTCATGGCAGTGACGACGAGGAGCAGATGGACACTTCTGTCGTCAAGAAGGAGCCAAAGCGAGAGGCGAGAGATGGAGAGGATGGAGAGATCGAGACAGAGATGCCAGACGGAGCAACGGGGAAATGGAAGAGGGACACAGCAACAACAAGTCGATATTGATGCCCTGAAGAGGATTGTCGAGAGGGAAATGGCTGAGGAGGATGATGAGAGTGATGGTACGTTTTTGGAGGATATTCCGCAAAGATTCTCTGCTCGTTGCCTGGAATTCTCGGGGAAAGCTGCGCGTTGGTCATTTTTCCCAAAAAAAATCTCTGCTCGTTGCCTGGAATCTAGGAATCTATGCTCGTTACCCGGCGTCATTTTTCTCAAAAAGTTGTTGCTCGTTGTCGCGAATTCTCTAGGGAACTCTGCTCGTTACCTCAATGCACATTTTTCTTCAAAGCCCTGCATTCCCCGCAGAATCTGCTCGTTTGCCTGGCGTTCTCTAGGGGGTCTCGGCCTTGATCGTTCCGAAAAGCATCTCTGCTAGCTATCCAGCATTTCCCTAATTTAATTAATTCTATTTTTTTCAGTCTTGCTGCTTGCCTGCTGATTTAAATTGCCCTAAAAATCTCTGCTCGTTGCTGTTACTTAAATTCCCTAAGAATCTCGGCTTGTTACTTCGGCCTTTCCTTAAAGCATCTCGGCTCGCTAATCTTTGCCGAAAAACGCTGCTCCTCCTCCTCCTCCTCCTCTTCCTCAAAATCCCCCAAAAATCTGTGCTCGGTTCCCCCAGAATCTCTTTTTTTCAGACGACATAATCCCCGGGATCAACCTGGATGACGTGCTGATCGACGATGATGCGGAGGATGAGCTGCAGTCGATGCTCGAGAAGGCCAGACGATTGAAACAACAGCCAACAAGGACGGCTGGTGCTCGGGATATCAAGGTCGAAGTCAAGGAGGAACCTATGGAGGAGGGAGAGCAGCAGATGCAGGTGTGTTCAGTCTGGGGCCCCATTGGTCGAAACCGGGTGGGCGCTGGTCCCAAAAAGGGGTCCGGGCGCTGGTCTAAGGGCTAGTATTAGCAAAAATTTTTTCGGCGCTTCTGCGCCGTTGATTATCTAAAAGCTTTTTTGCAGAAGTCCGCAGTTTCGTCTCAGTGTCCTACGTAGGTTAAAAATTTTTTGACGCCGGCTGACTCGGAGCGAACCGATAAAAATAAATCATCAAAGAAAAATTGCAGGCGACAATTAACGCGAAGGAAACTGAAAGAAGCCGAAGAAGAAGCTGATGAAGTCTCTAAAATGCATTCCTTTCTTATCCTCTCAAGATCATCCTATGCTCTTACCTATCTCTGACTTAAAGCTTCCTTGATGTGTATAGTACTGTAAAGTTGTAAAAACCCCGAATTTGTTATCCAAAGAGACCTCAAAGAGAACTGAAAACATTGCCGGAGATCATTTTGAAACCAGAATTGAGCCTTTAACGAAAAACTTATTTTTTTTATCATATCACCTAAAAATTGTTCCATCAAAAATTGGAATTTTGATTCCAATGACCGATTTACTTCAAACTTGGCCTAATGGTAGATCTGGGTCTACTAATCACTAGGAAAAAATATCAGATTTTTTGTACCCGGTTAAGACCGGTTTTCGGGACCAGCGCCAAATCGACCAATCAGCCGACCAATCAAGGTTTTTCCCGTTTTTGGTCCCCTGAAATATCAGCTAGATTGGTTTTAATTGGAATGGAGGTAGCCTAAGGGATGGGTTACCGTATGCCAAAAAGAATATTTAGATTGCTTGCGTCTGCTTCGAGCCTGGGACCAGCGACTGTCACTTTTTTTGGATTTTGAAAATCGGCCAAATGCGGAGTTTTCCTCTTAACAGGGGGGAGTAATTTTTAAAAATTTTCCTTGAGGCCGATGATAGAGTACGATGTGCTCTTTCGAATGATGTATCGTACGTCCGGATCCGGCTCCTCTACGCGGAACATGGGACCAGCGACTCCATTGGTCGAGCCGATTTTGTCCATGCAACATCGGTCGCTGGTCCCAAAGTCGTCTTCAAATGCACCGAATCGAGTCGCCAGATTTATTCCAGCTTGCTGATGACGTTCCTCACCATCAGTCAACATTTGAAGTCAATCGCTTCCGATTCGGCAGAGATAGCCTACTAATGGCCCCAAATCCCATATAAAAGGAGCAAAATCGGCTCGACCAATGGAGTCGCTGGTCCCATGCTCCGCGTAGAGGAGCCGGATCCGGACGTACGATACATCATTCGAAAGAGCACATCGTACTCTATCATCGGCCTCAAGGAAAAATTTTTAAAAAATTACTCCCCCCTGTTAAGAGGAAAACTCCGCATTTGGCCGATTTTCAAAATCCAAAAAAAGTGACAGTCGCTGGTCCCAGGCTCGAAGCAGACGCAAGCAATCTAAATATTCTTTTTGGCATACGGTAACCCATCCCTTAGGCTACCTCCATTCCAATTAAAACCAATCTAGCTGATATTTCAGGGGACCAAAAACGGGAAAAACCTTGATTGGTCGGCTGATTGGTCGATTTGGCGCTGGTCCCGAAAACCGGTCTTAACCGGGTACAAAAAATCTGATATTTTTTCCTAGTGATTAGTAGACCCAGATCTACCATTAGGCCAAGTTTGAAGTAAATCGGTCATTGGAATCAAAATTTGAATTTTTGATGGAACAATTTTTTAGGTGATATGATAAAAATAAGTTTTTCGTTAAAGGCTCAATTCTGGTTTCAAAATGATCTCCGGCAATGTTTTCAGTTCTCTTTGAGGTCTCTTTGGATAACAAATTCGGGGTTTTTACAACTTTACAGTACTATACACATCAAGGAAGCTTTAAAGGTCAGAGATAGGTAAGAGCATACGGATGATCTTGAGAGGATAAGAAAGGAATGCATTTTAGAGACTTCATCAGCTTCTTCTTCGGCTTCTTTCAGTTTCCTTCGCGTTAATTGTCGCCTGCAATTTTTCTTTGATGATTTATTTTTATCGGTTCGCTCCGAGTCAGCTGGCGTCAAAAATTTTTAACCTGCGTAGGACATCTGAGACGGAAATCACAGCATACACAGATACCATCGATAATTTTCGACAACAGAAAAATCCTGCAAAATTATCCCAAAACTATATTTTCTTGCAAAATCGCGTGCCCGCGGCGCTGGTCTAAACTCCAGTCTTATCCCTCCGGGCGCTGGTCCCAATGGTCGCTATCCCCTATCTTTCCCAGACTGGGTGTGTTAGGATCGATTACGCTATTAAGATGAAGCTGGTTTTTGATGAAGCCTAAACGATTAAGATTGTTAGCCCTAAAGGATTACGGTAGAAAATTCAGCGTTTTCCGCAAACTATTTTGATAGGAGAATGAGCAGGAGATTTTGGTTGGCTGAATCAGTTACGCGACGAAAATTTGCACAAGCTGGAAACGATTCCGCGAGCAAATTGGATATTTTTTTACGTTGAA
>CATQJA010001325.1:0-26427 GCA_958295435.1 Mesorhabditis spiculigera
CTTTTCGTCTTTGGCATTTTAATAGTTTTTATTTTACAGTATTTTGCGTTTTGCGTTAAAAAGGGCCAAATTTTTAGCCGCCTGCGCAACAAACAATCGGAAATCGTCCAAATGGTGCTCGAACTCTGCAAGCTGGACATCTACAAAGAGGTCAATAGGTGGAAGGAGACGCTCGTCCAGATTCGCACCAAGGTAAGTCACTAAACCGCTAAAAAAACACACAAAAAAACCCCGTTATTCAGATGAGCGAGGAGGAGCTCGTCTACGCGGCCTCGAAGACGAACATGCGCCCCTGGCAAATCCACTGGGATCGGCAGCTCTTCAAGGCGCTGCAGCTTCAATACCGTTGGGGTCTCGAAAGTCTGCACACCCAGATCCCGCCCATCCATGCTCAGCTCGTTTTCAGGTACCAAAACGGTGCTTGTGCATTATCGGGGGGCGCGACGTTTTCTACGGATTCCATTTCCTGATATGAATATCGGAAGAGTTTTCAACAATTTGTTTTCTAAACGTAAAAATGAAAAATTTCATGTACAACGTACAAAAATATCGATTTTTCGATCAAAATCTCGTATTTAAAAATTTTTATAAGGTTTTTTGCATAGTTTTTGACTTGAAACATAGCTATATTTTACGAGAAACACCATTAAAATGGATACGATTAAGTTACTAAGCATTTCTGGACTGTGAAAAACTAGATTGCCCCCCCCCGATAATGCAAAAGTACCATTAAAGCATTAAAAAAGCTACCTTTTTATTTTATTTTAGCCAACAAAAGCTGCAACTCCGCCCTCCGATCGAGGAGATACGCGCAAAATACTACCGCGAGCTCCGTAAATTCCTTGGAATCCCCGAGAAATTCCGGGGAGTGCAGGATAATGAGCAGAGCACCAACTTCTTCGCGAAAATGATTGGACAGAACTCGGATCGTTTCCTGGTTGTCTACCAACAAGCCGAAGAACTGCTCGAGCGTGTCGCCGAAGCGGATCAGCCCTTTCGGGTGAGTTTAGTGCTCTGAAAATTTAATTTAATTTAATTTTTTAGGAATGGGCGATGCTTGGCCAAGTGGACGTTGAGGGGCTTATTGAGGAAAAGTTTACGAAAGCTGCGGATTGGGAGTACCACTTTCGGATGTTGAAAACGAAAGCAAGAGAAGCAGAGAAGCTGCCAACGTGAGTAGATTATCGAGTTCTTTTGCGTTATCGGGGGGGGGGGAGGGGGTCTAGAACTCGAAAAATGCGCAGTAGTGCCATACTAAGCATTTCAATCATGTTTTAGTAAAATGTAATTATATTCCAGGTATAAAAACTTTCAAAGACGTTGCAAAATGTTGACAGGTTCGAAATTTTGGCGAAAAACCTATATTTTGCTTATATTTTTTGCGGAATCATAAAAAAACAGTGTAAACATCTTCTTTCTGTATAAAACATAAAATTTAAAAGAATAATAGCATTTGAAAAAATGGATGTAGAAGTTTGGTCGAAAAGAGCGATTTTTGGTAAAAAAAAACAATCGACATTTTTTTGCGTATTTTTAAATAGAAAGTTTTTTAAGTTTATACGTAAGAATAAATGACGCCTACCCTATTTATAGAAAATTCGGATCATAACGAAAAGTGTTGGTCACTCTTGATAGCCCCCCGCTAACAGACCAGTACCAAATTTCTTTCAGGGAGATGCGCGTGGAATGCGTGGTGATCAGCGCCGGTCCGATGCTGACTTTCGTCGAGGAGGCCCTACAAAGATTATACGATTCGTTGGTGTCTAGTCTACGCCATGCTGTCGTCACCCATACGCATACCATCGCACAGTTTCTATCAAATGTAGGTTAAAAGATCAAAAAATGCTAAAAAAAGAATAGAATTTGGAATAGGATTTTAAATCAACTTTTTTGGCATAAATCGAGATTTTTTATTAATAGCTGTGTTCTTAAATTGTTTTTGACTATTCGTCAGCACAAACGGTTAACAAACGTGATTAGGAAAATAAGTGAGGTCAAAAATTTGATTTATTTTCGCCCAAAAAAATGATCAAAATATTGAGCTTCTCAAAAGTTTTTCTAGCCTTTTTGAACATGTTTTTTCTCAAAATGTAACTAGAATTGAGTAAAAACAATAAAAACGCTTTATGTTTGTGAAATTGGTGTAAAATTTGGCCCGCGGTTTGACCTAAAAGCCATAAAATCTAGGCGATCAGCACGCTGTCCACTCGGCCACAAACTGTCGATGAAATCGCCGAGGCCAATGCGAAACACGCAGAATTTGGGCAGAAAAAGAAGGAACTGAAGGGAAATATGGCTATTCTGGATGAAGAGCATTCGTTGTTACGATCGACGGCCGGAAGTGGGGTAAGAGTTTAACACTAAATCTAAAATTACAAAAATATATTAATTTTTCAACATTCTTCCCAACTCTTTCATCAATTTTTGGCTAAACGTCGTTATTTCTGTATTTTGAATACCAGTTTCATAGTTTTTAAACGTTGCGAAATAGGCTAGGACGCCATTTTCATTTTAGGTAGACGCGGCCGCTTCCCTAAAACAGAACTGGGAACGCTTTGAGCTGATGCTCGACTCTCATCAGCTGATGATCAAGGAGCAGGTGGATGTCCTTCGTACTGGGCTCGAGAAGAAAGCCGACGAACTTGAAGCTGATGCTGAGCGTCTACACGCCAGGTTTGTAACGATAATTCGTCATTAAAAAAGTAATCTGAAGTAAGCAGCGCTAAAAATACCGATCGAAAGTTGCGCCTTCTAAGCCCCTTTACTCAGAAAACCGGTGCTTTGCATTATCGGGGGGACCAACCTTTTGTCGTGAAGCGTTTTCAAACTGTTTTTACTATCTCTAAACGAAACGACAAATTTTATTAAGAAACATACAAAAAATATCGATTTGTTATTACCAAAAAAAAGCTCAATTCCGACCAAAATGTGATTTTTTAAGGAATTTTCTATATTTTTCGTGGTTTTCCAATCGAAATATCGGTAGATTTTACTGAGAATGTATATTAAATTACGTTACTAGGCATTTCTGGGTTTAAGTGACGCCCCCGATATTGCCAAAGAACCGAAAACCCCCAATTTTTAGATGGGACCAAGTGAAGCCGAAAAGCGATGCCCTCGCTGGTGGTGAACGAGACGGACTTCAACAAGCCATGTCCACAATAGCCGAGAAAAAGGCTGAACTTGACGAGCTACGCGCCAGAAAGGAGCGGCTTCTCGCGGAGTGCACCCAGTTCGGCGAGCCAGCGCCTTCGCTGGCTCGGCTCGGAAGACTCGAGGAGGAATTGGGTGCTTTTGCTGAACAGTGGCTGCCAATCCAGCAATTCCACGATGAGATGACACAGCTTGGAGATGAACTCTGGGTCGTGTTCCGCTCAAAGACCTACCTTTTCGACGAGTTCCTGCAAAAATGGGCCGATCAGGTGATTTTGTAGTTTGTGGTGACTCAATGGAAAGAAAGGCCTATTTTAAAACGTCGAAATATCAGAAAGTCGAAAAATACCGAAATTTCCGGAACTTGTGCATTAGCGGGGGACCTATCGTTTCGTTTTTAGTAGCCAATTTTTCTAATATAAGCCTGCCTTTTCGATGAATTCCTGCAAAAATCGGCGAACAAGGTCATTTTGTAGTTTGTAGCAGCATTTAACTTGTTTTCAAAAAGTTGAAATGCATAGGGCAATTTTCAAAAAGGTGAATTTTCAAAATGCCGACATTTTGGCACTTGTGCATTATCGGTGGGCCAATTTGAAAGCGGAAATTAACTTTTTAGAAACCGTAAAATTTTTGAAGTATTAAATGACGATATTATGATATTTAAACATTACGAAATTGCTTGTTTTTGAATTTTCGACGATAAATTTCGATATTCTATTCTGTCGGCATTATTAAATTTCAACATTTTGCTAATGAACTTTTTCGAAATTTGAATATTATGAACATCGAAATATTAAAATGTCGACATTCTGATATTTCTGCATTATGACATTTTCTATTTTTTAAAATTCGACTGTTTTTCGATGTTCTGATATTTGGGAATATTAAAATATCGATATTCTGATATTTCGACATTATGAAATTTGACAATAGTTACGTAATTCCGATATTTGGATATCTCAAAATTTCGACACTGTTAATTTTCGGCATTATGTATTATAAAACAACAAAAATGATAAAAATAAAATTCAGGTAAAAAGGCACGCAAAGCCCGCTGCTTTTTCGACTTTGGAAAGAGGTGGAGGGGCTTCGAGAATTCGCGGGAGCCCTCAAATTCTGTCGAGGAGACCAGCTGAGCCAAGAACATTGGGTGGAACTGTTTCGAATGGTCGGCATTCCACGTGGGACAACAATTGAGGGACTCCGTTTTGGTGACCTTGTTGCTGTCGCCCC
Source organism: Mesorhabditis spiculigera (assembly GCA_958295435.1). NCBI lineage: Eukaryota > Metazoa > Nematoda > Chromadorea > Rhabditida > Rhabditidae > Mesorhabditis > Mesorhabditis spiculigera. The sequence goes on from CATQJA010001325.1 coordinate 4,387, forward strand.
CTCAATTCTCTCACATCTCGACGAGTTGAAGGCGTTAAATGGGAGAGCGCATGGAGAAGTGGCAATAAGGGAGGCGATCACTGAATTGGAGATGTGGGCAGCGCATACACAATTCTCGCTCGTTGATTATAAACATACGAATGGGCAGACGATCAAGATTATTAAGGAGTGGAAGGAGGCTATTAATTCGGTGAGTATTTTGCGGTATTTTGAGTGGGGAACTGGCAAAATCTCGAAAATTCAGAAATGCCGTATTAATCCCGAAATTTCTACTAAAATTACCAAAAAATTAGTTAAATAAGTTATTTGTAGTAAAAGTAGTTAATTATTAGTATAAAAATTAGTTTAATAAGTTAGATTAGATTAAAAAATTACTACTAAAGTTCCCGAAAATTCGAAATTCCGCTAATTCGAGATACTGAAAATTCGTAATTTTGCAACTTCAAAATCCCGAAAATCTGGAATGGTAAAAATTCGAAAACTCAAACGTGGAAATTCGGAAAAATCGTGATTCTATTTTTAGATTCGGTTACCCGGTACTGTGCTGTTAGCGGGGGTCTAATTTTCGCCCCTCGCCTCGTAGCTTTCAAGGAATGAAATAGCGACCCTGTCATAATTTTTACACCGTATTTAAGTCTAGCAAATTACTAAAATTTTTTAAATTTTTAAAAATATTGATTTTAAACAAAAATGCAATTTTTCAATTTTCTAAAAATGCCTGTTGAAAACTTACAAATCAATAATGTCTAAAAGCTATGAAAATACACGATACAAATAGATTTTTTAAGTAGATACAGGGTGTCCCAAAAAAAAGCACCCCTCCGGCATTTCGCCGCATTACATCCAATCGGTCCCATACTTTGCCCAAGGGTGTATCAGACCATAAATAACCACAATCCTGAGTTATAGCCCGATCGCTACAGTAGTTTTCGAGTTATCGCCAAAAACCTATTTTTGACGCGATTCTTAACAGTTTTTTCGGCTATCTTTTTGGACTTTGCATCGATTTGCATCGACTTCCCGCTGCGAATCCCTAATTTCGCTTAATATCGGGGGTGACTTTGGGTTACAAAAATTGTTGAAATCAACGGTTATGATCAATTTTTATCAGGAAAAAATCTCTAGGGGTAAAGAACGCTTGCCGCTTCATTTTCACTTAATATTCGAATGGTCGATTCCGACGAAAATCTTATGAAAAACGGATAATAAAGTTTATTTTTGATGTATCTCGAAAACTATTGTAGCTGGCGGGCTATAACTTAGGATTGTGGTTATTTAGGGACCAATACACCTCTGGTCCAAATTTGGTACCGATCCGATGTAATATGGCGAAATGCCGGAGGGGTGCTTTTTTATGGGACACCCTGTATATAGAATAGACAGCTTGTTCACCCTCATTAAAATCCCCCCCGTTAACAGCCCAGTACCGGGAAGCTTTCCCAGAGAAACAAGTGTTGATAATTTTTTTAGGTAAAAGACAGTGAGGCGCTTCTGCAATCACTGAAGAATTCGCCTTACTATGGCCAATTCTCGGACCGTACACAGTTGTGGGAAGGAAGACTCGGCGAATTAGACGTTTGTCTCGGTCAAATGGCCGATATTCAAAGAAAATGGGTGTATTTGGAGCCGATTTTCGGAAGAGGGGCTCTGCCACATGAAGCATCACGATTCGCGAGAGTTGATGCCGATTTTCGGCTGATTCTGGCAGGTATGCACTGTTTCAGTATCGGGGAGGGGGGAGGATTAGCAGGGAGAATTATCTGCTTTAATTTGGCCTAATTTATCGATTTTTTAGCCATGAATTAGCCCCCCGCTAAGCAACCAGTCCCTAGGAATTTTGATGAAGACGCTATAAGCTTGATTTTAGACGTGGCAAAAGATGCTCGACTCATCTCGCTGTGTTCCCGTACCGGACTCCGTCGAAATCTGGAGCAAGTGGTGGAGCAGCTGGGGAGATGCCAGCGAGCTCTTGCTCAGTTCCTCCAAGAAAAACGAGCCGCATTTCCGCGCTTCTACTTTTTGGGCGATGATGACCTGCTCGAGATCCTCGGCCAATCGACAAATCCGCCGGTGATCCAGGCTCATTTGAGAAAGTTGTTCCAGGTAAGTAACTAAATGTATCAAATTTGTCGGTTTTGAGTTTTCTAAAAATATTTATTTTCTAGGGCATCGACAAAGTCGTTTTCGGGGAGGGCAACCTGACCCTGGTGGCGATGGTGTCGGCTGACGGCGAGGTCGTTCCGCTGGACGCTCCCGTCCGTCTTGTCCCCCAAGTCGAAACCTGGCTCCAACATTTATCCGATCGAATGGCCTCCACGTTGCGCCTATTGACGGTCGATGCACTCCGCGATGACGGTCTCAACCCGGGCAAATATCCTTCGCAGGTAGGGAAACCTCCCGAAAATCTGGTTTTTCGGTGTTTTTGAAGGCGCCTTACGGGATAACGACGAAAAAACTACATATTACGAGTTTTATGTGGGCTCAAAATATTGTAAAAAAGTTTAAGGCAAAATTTTGTTAAATAGGGTGAAAGGTGATTTTTTTGCATTTTCGCTAATTTGTCGATGTTTTGAAGACATGAAAATAGAAACCAACCACCCGTTAAGAGGCTAGCACCCAAAATATCACCCCAATAATTTTTTAGGTGCTCTGCCTCGCCGAGGAGGTCCGCTTCTGCCGTGAGTGCGAGCGAGCCCTCGACTCGTCCTCCTTGCCCTCCCTCCTCACTTCCCTTCAACACCAATTGACACAACTTACCGGCCTTCAACCACGTGATGAAGGGTTACTGAGGCTGAAGCTCAAGGCCTTGATCCTCGATCTCATCCATCACATCGATGTTGTTCAGCAACTAATCACGGCTCAGGCAAGGAGTACGGCCGAGTGGACATGGCAACGACAACTTCGATTTTATCTCGATGGAGATAAAGTGGTCGTGCGGCAGATTGACGCTCGATTTGACTATACTTATGAATATCAGGTGCGTTCATCTACTTTCGATGGTGCTTATTCATTATCGGGGGCAACTATTTCCTTAGATCCATTTTTCTAACAAACATAGAGACGCTGATTCTACCGTTTTTTTACTATTCCTAAACGTAAAAAATATTTTTTAAGAACAATACAAAAATACCGATTTTTGAGTAAAAAACCCGAAATTTGTGCCAAAATTTCACATTCTTTAAAATTGTTTGAGTGGCCGATAGTTTTTCTACTGGAAATTTGGGGAAATTTTATGGTTGAGACGTTACTAGTCGCCTTGGACAAGAATTTGGCTCCTCCCCCCGCTAATGAACTAGCGTCGAATTAGTCAGAAAGCTAATATTTTCAGGGCAACGCGCCGAAACTCGTGCACACCCCGCTGACGGATAAGTGCTATCTGACGCTGACACAGGCAATGTCGATGGGATTGGGAGGGAATCCGTTTGGACCCGCCGGAACTGGCAAAACCGAGTCGGTCAAGGCGCTCGGAGCGCTTTTTGGGCGACAGGTTGGTTTGGAGAAGCTTAGATACTCATTAGAACATTTAGAAAAGTACGAAAATTATGATAAAAACACCAACAATTTTAGGTGCTCGTGTTCAACTGCGACGAGGGCATCGATGTCGTCTCGATGGGACGCATCTTTGTCGGCTTGGTGCAATGCGGTGCGTGGGGCTGCTTCGACGAGTTCAACCGTCTCGAGCAGACTGTGCTTTCCGCCGTTTCGCAACATATTCAAGCCATACAGGTAAGGTATAACTTTGAAAAATCAATTTTTAACTTTTTTTAACGGCTTTTTACTACTCTTAAACGTGGAAAACTCCGCAGCTTTTACTTTAAAAATCGCAAAAGTTAACTTTTTCGGCCAATTTTTGAAGTTCATTTGTCAATTTTTTGAAAATGCTTTTTTCCCTTAAAATATATGAACATCTCGCCCAAAAAGCTATTAAAATCTTCAGTTTTACGCTCGTTTGTACGTTATTTTTTTGACTTATGCAAAAACGTTTATCCTCCCCCCCCGATAATGCTCAAGTACCCAAAAAACTTTCAAACCATCTCCAGGATGCGATCCACCACCGTTCCCCATCCGTGACGCTTGGCCAGTATACAGCCCGCGTCGATCCCAATTCCGCCATCTTCATCACACTCAACCCGGCCGGCAAGGGGTAAGAAGACTAGGTTCTCTTGCGTTAACGGGGGGGCGCAATTTTTTACAAGACCACGTAAATGCACAATGGCGTAACAGCGAGTATTCTAATCGAAACAAAAATTTAACTCTAATTTATCCAAAAGCATTTTATCTTCAAATCTTTTAATTTGATATTTTTATCGAAAAACCGGTGTTTTGTATTTCTAAACAGATTTTTTGTAAGGTTTTTGCGCTTAGGAGAGCTTAGAAACAAACTAAAACAGGCTACGAAAGAAGCCCCCCCCCCTGATAATGCAAAAGAACCAATAATCCCTTTAGATACGGCGGTCGCCAAAAGATGCCGGACAACTTGAAGCAGCTCTTCCGGCCGGTGGTGATGTCCGTTCCGGATAATGAACTCATTGCCGAGACGCTCCTCTTTGCCGAAGGGTTCCGCGAGGCGAAACCATTGGCTAGGAAAACGGTAGCTGTCTTCAGGTAATTTCCAATTTATTATTAACAAAATCTACCTTTTTTGATTGTGCAAAGAAATGCTGTCCGCCCAGCAACACTACGATTGGGGCCTCCGCGCCCTAAAAGCTGTCCTCCGTGGCTGTGGCGGACTACGGCATTCCTCTGAACAATCCGATAGTAATGAGGCGTCCATCGTCGTCCAGGCGCTACTGTTGAATACGCTGTCAAAATTGACTTTTGCCGACTCGAGGCGATTTGCTGCGCTCATACAGGATATTTTCTATACTGGCGGACCGGAAAAGAAGGTTTGAGCTTGAAAGCTATTAGAGGGAAAACGCGCTTGCAGGATGGAAAGGAGAGCATCGCTCCATTTGGCGCACTTTTGGAGCCGCTGCAAAAATCGGCTGAAGAGATGGGTATCCGCCTCGGGGATCGACAGCTTCACAAGCTTTTCCAGCTCCATGAGCAGCTACGGCAACGTATTGGTGGGTTTTAGAGGGTCTCAAGTGTTTCTCTCTCTCGCCTCTCTCTCTCTCTCTCTCTCTGTCTCTCTCAGCCGTTCATTCTCACCCTCATTCTCTCTCACATGCTCACCCACACTCGCTGACTCGCACTGTTTCTCGCTCACTCTGCCACTCTGTCTCCCTCTCTCCAGCTCCCTCTCTCTCTCGCTCTCATCCTGCCCCTCTCTCTATCTCGCTCAAACACACTCTCTCGTGCTGCCTCTCTAGCTCTCGCTCTATCTCTCACAATTACGCACACTCTTTCTCTCTCACTCTCACTCACGCTCACATCTCTCTATCACCTCTATTGCCCCATTTTCAGGTGTTGTCGTAGTTGGCCCATCCCAAAGTGGAAAATCCACACTTTGGCGTGTCCTCAAACGAGCGTTGATCATCAGCGGCCAACGGCTCGCCTGCTACGAGTTGAATCCAAAAGCCACAAGCCGCACAAGACTGCTTGGCCACATGGATATGGATACACGAGAATGGACCGATGGAATAATCACCATGGCCGCCAGGAATGTTATTAAGGATACACAGGTACGACAGCAAAAATACTGTATTTCGTTTTTTTTTGCTGGGTTATACTGTAATAATTGATGAAATAGAGCAAAACCTTTAAATCTCGTCTCCTTCAATTCTATTAGGGAAAAATACGGTATCTAAAAGCTCATTTAGGTTCACACATGGATCGTCTGTGATGGTGACATCGACCCGGAATGGGTAGAAGCCCTGAATTCTGTCCTGGACGACAATCGCCTTCTGACGATGCCCTCTGGAGAGCGCATCCAGTTTGGCGCCAATGTCAATTTCCTCTTCGAGACCCATCATCTACAATTCGCCTCCCCGGCTACGGTATCGAGGTCGGCCTAAAAATTTACCAGTCTATCAGTTCTCTACCACCTCGATAATGCAAAAGATCCTAAAATTTCTTCCCTTTTGTCATTTTTAAGTTGAAAATGCGTATTTTTTCGTTTCCACCCCTTTTAATAGAAAAGACCCGGTTAATTTCAGACTGGGAATGTTACTAACCAGCGAAGAAGACGTGAGCCCTCGTGATGTCGTGGAAAAATGGGTGCGAGCCCAGGGACCAGAGGAATCACCGGAAATTGCGGGATGGCTAGAGGATAGCTTCTACCGTATCCTCCAAATTGTCGATCAGAGACAGACGACGGCTGGCATACGGTTACCTCCAATCGCTTTGACACAAAATGGGCTCTCGCTGCTTGGAGGCGTGCGGTCAAAACCCGAATTTCTCGTCGCACTGTATCGAGGGTTTGCAGGTCGCGTTTTAAAGGCACTTTGAAGTTAATAGACAAAAATTTGTACTTGTGCAATATCGGGGGACTGTTTTTACACAGTTTTTTATTATTTCTAAAGAAAAAATCCCCAAATTTTTATAAAAAAAAAATTAAAATATTTATTATCGACCAAATCGTGAATTTTTAGACGCCTTACTGGGCCCAGAAAATTCTGGTTATTTAATTTAATAGTGTTTTGTTAAAAATAACTGTATTTAAATAGGAAAAACTATCTAGAAAGTATTTAAAAACCGACTCCATATTCAAATAAAAAAAATTGGGTGCTAATAAAGCAGCCCCCCCCCCCCGATAATGCAAAAGCCCCGAAATACAAGACACTTACCATATCTTATAACAGCCAGTCTAAAGTAGAGATGTTACGCATACGAATACGATGTGCTACTTCCGGCAAATTAGCCCGATATGCATATCTGATTTGAGAAAGTGCGCGAGCAATTCGAATACGACGATCGTATTCGAATAAGCTTTGGGTAAATCCCGATGCGACGATTCGCATATCGGCTTCACGTCGGGATAAAAAGCTAATTTAAAATTCAAGACGAAATGCTATGTAAATATCAAAATATTGGCACATCCACCGGAAATGACCGGGAAATTGGCTCCTAAATCTATTCAAATTATGCATATTCTGACTACTTGTTTCGATTTTCCGACCGTTTTCTTCGTCATATCGCTTTGCATCCAAATTAGCTTACTATCCCGATATGAACCGGTTTAAACGAATACGATCGTCGCATTTGCCTGGTGCCGACGCTAATTCGAATACGACGATCGGGTCGGAATTAGGACATTTTTGATTCCGACGGCTTATTCGAATACGACGTGTAACTCCTATGTCGTATTCGTATGCGTAACATCTCTAGTCTAAAGTAGTGCGGCGTAGTGCTGCGTAGCCGGCCCTGGACACTAGGGTTGTTTCTCGGAACAGACCGAGATTCGGAACTTTCGGAACAGCAACCGTTCCGACTGTTCCGAATGTCGGAACGGTCCGAGATTCGCGTGTTCCGGCTGTTCCGAGATTCGGAACATTCCGAGATTCAAATGTTGCGGTTGTTCCGAGATTCATAGTGTTCCGCCTGTTCCGAGATTCGGAACGTCCGAGATTGAGCTGTTCCGAGATTCAAATTTTTTTCGCATGTAAATTTCCAAACACGACTGAATTTCGATTCGATTCGATCCCGAATTCGTTCTCATTTCCCTAATTTCCGGATTCGATATCTAACTATCGACGGAATTAGGTGTTCAGTTGCGCCCACACTGCCGTGGGACGGCCAAATCGAAACATTTAGATGCAATCTACACGATTTACATGAAATCGAAATTTACATACGAAAAAATTTGAATCTCGGAACAGCTCAATCTCGGACTGTTCCGAATCTCGGAACAGTCGGAACAGCCAAATCTCGGAACTTTCCGAATCTCGGAACAGCCGGAACACGCGAATCTCGGACCGTTCCGACCAGTCTTTGTTCCGAAAGTTCCGAATCTCGGTCTGTTCCGAGAAACAACCCTACTGGACACCCCCGCTAAGAGACCAGTACCAAAAATTTTATTTTTATTGCAGGCTCGGTGCCGCTGGACGCTCGAAAAGAGCTGGCCGCCGCGGTGTTTGAGGGTGAACATCTACCAGACGCCTCTCAGCCCGATCTTGTCTATTTTGACGATAGAACTCGAATGTTACAAATGTATACAGAAGATACGGGGCAAGGATTGACGAGGGAACAAGTTGAGGGGCTAGGTCAAGCTCCACCTCTCGTCTTGACACCCGATGCCCAGGCTACCACCTCGCTTATACAGGTACTAAAATTTTTTACTTTTCTTGTCGATACAAGCGTTAAAATCTTTTAAATAATCGAAAGAGTAATATACCAATATAAATATAATCTAAAAAATTAAAATTCATAGAAAAGTCATTTTGATTTTTCCGTATCGATTAAGACATTTAAATCTGTATCAAATACTTTAAAAGAATCAATAATAGGAAACCAACAAAAATAGGAGTGAAATGCTACTAAATCGGTAAAAATTGAATTTTTTTTTAATAAAAAAACCAGGTTAGAACATCGTATTTCCACTAAAAGACCTCTGAAAAGCCCTAAAACTCCTAAAATCTCTGTGCTTTGTCATTACCGGGAGAGGGGAAATTTCTGCGTGTTTTATTTAGTAACCAGCGCCCAAAACCCGCTTCGCGGGCCTTGGGCGCTGGAATGCGGCCTTTGCATAAGAAATTTGACTTTCCGATAGCTCGGGTCCTTCGGACCCCCCTCCCCCCCCCCGGCCGACCACACTCGCGAGTGCAACTTGCAAGAATGAAGAAATTTCGATTTTTTTACTCATGCAAATTACCCCCAAAAATGAGTAAAACCGGCTTTAACTTTGTAAACTTGTATTTTATCAGAATTCTGAAAGCGCCATTGGAAACAGAAGGGCCGATTCCCCCCGGGTGACGGAGAATTGGGGCATTTTATGTACGGGAAGGCCCTCAAATCGGGTCTTGAAAGTGACATCCACACACACACACACACAGTTACACACCAAAATTATATAAGGTAGGAAATTCAACAATAATTTTATATGAAAAACCATTTAAAAAGTAACAATTAATAAATATGTAAATTTTTGGTCCAAATCGGCAATTTTCGCTCGAAAAAGCATTATTTTTATCTTTTTCTAAGCTTTTTTATCTGTTTTCTAACTTAAAAACAAATGTCAAATGTAAAACTATGTCAAAAAATGTGCTCAAAAATCTAAAATCTACTTGTATTTTTTCAAATTTGACTTTAACGAAGTCTTGATAAATTTACCCAACTTTCAGGCATGGCTGACCGACGCGAGCCACCCATCAATCTGTGTGGTCGGACCGGAAGGGAGCGGAAAAGCGAGTCTGATGCAGAACAGTCTCCAGACCCTCCCTCTATCCAGAACGGCTACACTATCATGCTCTGCACAAACCTCAGCACATACCTTACTTCATATCCTTCATCAGCACACTGTTCAGGTGGGTTTTTCAGTATTTTTGGCGTTAGTGCGTTAGCGGGGGTGAGAGCTATTTTTAAGGAATTTTTAGGTGTCCGGTGCTGGTGGCCGTGTACTGCGCCCAAAAGACGGTGGTGGCCAGTTGATCGTTCTCCTTCGAGGTCTCAATCAAACCTCCCCAGATCGCTATGGGACCTCACAACTTCATGCTCTCCTCCAGCAACTCCTCACCTACCACGGATTCTTTGATGATGCTCTCGAGTGGATCGGTTTGGAGGGGATTCAATTCGTCGTCACCATGGCGTTGGAAGGGGCTGGAAGGTGCGTTTTTTGGTTCTTTTGCATAATCGGGGGAGCCCATTTATTTGTAGACGTTCAGAAACGCTGATTAACGTAATATTAAGGGAATTTATAGTGTTTTTGCAAAATTTAATTAAATTTCAAATTGAAAACTACCTAATGAAAATCGGTCATATTTGGCCGAAAAATCGATTTAATCCAACATTTCTAAAGTTTTAGCTTTAAGAATAACAAAAATAATAATGAATGCGCAAGTCATAATCCCAGAAGCCATTTTTCTTTGCGTTTTGATGTTATTTTTTGAATGGATTTCTTCTAATTTTAGTTTTAGTTCTATGTTTGTAATTTTGTAACTTTAAATTGTACAGAATTTTCTAGAATAAGATTATCCGATTACGCCACTAAATTTTCTGCTATCATTTCCTAAACCATGATCTATTTCTCGTTCCAGATACCCAGTCTCCACCCGGCTACTCTCCCTATTCCGCCTAGCTACTGTTTCCACCCCATCGGATCGAGACCTCCAAACAATCTACAGTATCTATTTGATGCCAATTATGGAGGTAAGGCAATTATTAAATTATGAGAAAATTATAATTCACTAACCTGAAATTATTATTGCAATTTTAGCCGATCCTCCAAAATGCTACCCGCGTCGAGGGAGTTGCAGGGATGATGGTGCAAATCTATGAAGATGTGGGTTTGAGCTAGCAGTACCCCCAGAATACCGACAACTAAAATAACGATTGCAAAAATATCGACACTCAAAAAAGACCGCCACACGCTCATAGAGCATTTTCCCCGAAGCCAAAACCCCGACAGCCAAAATACCGGCAATCATAAAATACCGACAACAGAATCCCGACAGCCAAGATATTGACATTCAGAACCTTCATAGCCAAAATACCGACATTCCGATTATGAACGTCCTATCCTGTTAGTTTCCGTCTTGTCGGCATTTAGGATTATACTTGGTCTATCGGGATTGTCGCATGTCCGTATCTTACATGTCGGTATTTCTGCTGGCCAAATTTTGATTTGTCGGGATTACAGCATGCCAGTATTATAGAATTTCGGGATTCGGTATTTTGGCTATCGGGATTTTTGTATGTCGGGATTTTTGCTGTTAGGCCCTGTCCTGTTGGTCGTGGGCTGTCGGTATTATGGGATTTCGAGAACTGGGGTCGTTGGGATTTCGAATTTCGGTGTTTTGGCTTTCGGAGTTTTGGCTTGTAGGCATTTGGCCAAAAGGGATCTCGTCCTGTCGGTAATTCGGCTGTGGAGATTTTCGCTGTCGGTATTATGACCTAAACCAAAGGCGACCCTTTTCTAGGTCCGGCGTACCTTCCGGAGCACAGAACAAGCCCACTACGTGTTCTCACCTCGCGACTTGACCAAGTGGACGTTGGGAATGAGGAGATACGAAGGAGCAGGAGCCGACGCTGCTGCTCCAACCCTCCTCCACGAAGCTGCACGAATTTTTGGAGATCGAATGGCTTCCGATGGGGATCGACAGAAATTCCGTGACCTGCTCGCAAATGTCGCTGGCTCCGGGGCTGGGGATGCTGGTGGGTAATTTACATATTTCCAGTTATTTGTACTCTTTTTATTTTTTTAAATGTTTAATCAATGCTTGATTGTAAAAAATGGATTTATCGATCTCTTTCGTAGCTTTCCTGTACGTGACGACGTCGACGGCGATGCACCAGGGCGGCGCCTTGCCGCTGACGCGCGTACCAAGGGCGGACTACGCGGCACTACTACAGAAAGCTGTTAATCGATACGGTAACTCGCGCTTTTTTGGTGCTTTTGCATTAGCGGGGGGCCAATTTTTAAGAATTTTTTTTATAAATGGAGGGAGGATTTCTAAAAGTTTCACTACTAGAAAATTACAAAAATGCAAAAATATCAAATATTTAGTTTTAAAATTTTTGGACGTTTTTTAGTTGTTCCGATTTAAATATAGTTCATTTCGTCACAAAAAAATTGCTATGGCGCTCCAAGGCATTTAAAATGTAAAAATTTGGTCCCCCCCCCGATAATGCGAAAGCTCCTGTTTTAAACAACTTTTTATTTATTTTTTTAGTACGTAAAACGTGACGTTTTCTAGAATTTGACGTCTCCCAGTTCAAAGCCCCTCTAGTCGATGAAGTGGTCGACATCTGCGCCAAGCTCGATCGAGCCCTCACCACACCTGGTACGCTTTTTCACGTCGACTACGTTGCATTCCACCCGAACGCCCCGAATATGTGCTTTTTAGTGGGAAACGTGCTCGTGGCCGGAAGCGCTGGCATGGGGCTCGGATCCTGTGTCCGTCTAGTGGCCCACCACCATCAGATGGCCGTCCACCATCCACGCGTGACCCCCGGATACGCGCAGAAACACTTTGACAACGACCTCAAGGCGGTCAGTAAAGAAATATTACTAGAAACTACAACTTACGGTACTTTTGCAGTATCGGGGGGGCACGGCGAATTTTTTATATACGTAATAGTAACTATTTTCATCTGCTTTTAGTAAAATTTCCCGGTTTTTAAAGTAGAAAGCTATCTAAATAACTTTGAAAATTGAAATATTGTCAAAAATCGGTCAATTTAGGCCGAAAAAATCGAGTTTTTTTGCATTTTTAATACACCCCCCCCCCCCCCCCTATAATGCAAAAGAACCAAAACTACAAACTACACATTCATTTTAGGCCATCAACCAAGCATTAATGAATGGTGAACACGTACTGATGGTGGTAGAAGAATGGGAGGTATCCGCACTCCCTGCCCTCCTCCAAACCCTAAATTCACTACTTTCTGCCGGCGAAGTCCCTGGGCTTTTTACCCCTCAAGGTAACTTTAATATTAATAGTGAGATACGGTAATCTGGTCACTTTTTAGAGCTTGATGGGCTGATCGCTGCGGTTCGGGACCAGGCGAGCCAAATGAACTTCCAGGGGAATTTGAACGATTTCTTTGCCTATCGTAGGTGTTTTGAACTTGTTTATCCGTTTTTCTCATCTAAAGAAGACAGAAGACGACTGAAAACTACAAACAAAATAATAAGAAGAAAGAAATTAACAATTCTTTAGGCGTCCGCTCGTTGGTGCACGTGGCTTTGGTGCTGGATGTGGATAATGATAAGTTAGTTTTTAACAAGCCTTACTTTTCTATTTTTTTAAAATTTTTTGTATTATTAGAATTTAATTTTTTTGCATTGTTTAGTAGTATTATACCCCTATTTTTTAGGTTCGAAGAAAGGACAGCCGCTAATCCAGCCCTCTTCCGGAATTGCGAAGTGATTTGGATGGAAAAATGGGGTCTGCACACGCTTGATCAGGTAAGAAATCTGGGTGCTTTTGCATCATCGGGGGGTGGGTACTTAGTAACGTAATAGTAAGCAGCTTAATAGTGTTTGGAAAAAGTTAGCTATTTTTCAAGTGGAAAACTATCGAAAAAAGTCTGAAAATCGCAAAAATTCGAAATTTCGGTCGAAAATCTATATTTTTTGTTTTTAACAGAGTTGTAAAGTTTTTGCGTTTAGGAATATTAAAAAATAGTTTCGAAAAACTTATCGAGGGTTGTTAAAGAATTGGATGTCAACGAAAAAATTGTTTTACCCCCGATAATGCAAAAGTTCTGAAGTTTAATGTAATTGCGGACGCCCAACGCGCCCGTACGCGTCTGGAGTAGACGGCGACAGCAGAAAACTCCCGAAATACCGCTTTTCCAGATGCCTACCGTTGAACTGCCCCGTGCCGGTGTTCAATCCCCATCCGAAGAAATCGTCGGCCTTCTCCGCCAACTTTTCGGAATGGCCCCAAAAGAACTGGCTACCCCTTCACGATACACAACCCTCATCCAGAACTACGCACGCCTATACACCACCAAAAAAGAGGCCGTCACTTCACGACTGCAGAGACTTACGGTATTTTAGGCATATTTTAACGAAAACAGCGCATTTTTTAGGCTGGCGTCGGCAAGCTAACAGAGGCCCGCGAAGCGGTTGCCGCCATGCAATCGAGGGCCGCCAAACAGAGCCGATTACTCGCCGAAAAACAGCGAGAGGCTGATGCTGCTCTGGCTGCGATCAGCCAGAGCATGGCTGGGGCTCAGGATCAAAAGGAGTCGATGGAGAAGCTGCGAGGGGATGTCGGGAGGGAGAATGAGAAGATTGAGGCACAGCGGGCCAGGATTGATGAACAGCTCGCTGACGTCGAGCCGTTGCTCAGGGTTGGTTTTTGTATGTAAATCTCTGATTTCTGGAGCTTACCTTTTAGCGGGGGGCACAAAAGCAACATTTTCGAAATTGTAAAAACCTTGAAATTGTAAAATTGTGAAAAGCTTTAAAAATATAGTGTTTCATAAATGACGATTTTTTTGGTATAACACATCATAAAAATGACAACATTTTTTATTTTTTACAAAAATGGGTTTTGGTGCATTAGCGGTGGGAAGCAACTGACAGACAGGCCTATTTTTGGGTCTATTTAAAGCCCCCCCCCCCGATAACGAACAAGAACCTAAAAATACCTAAAAATGACTAAAAAAATATCTAAAATTCAATTTCAAAAAAGTTTCTAACGTTTTCTGATATGTTTTTCTTAACGGAAACTCCTAAAACTACTAAAAATACAATTTACATTTTATTCCTTGGCAGTTGTGGCTAAAAAATTATAAATACTCCCGCTTAGGAAGCCCGCGAAGCGGTCGGCTCAATCAAATCCGAGTCGCTCTCCGAGATTCGATCCCTAAGAGCACCACCGGAAGCCGTGCGTGATATTCTACAGGCTGTACTCCTATTCATGGGCATTTTGGATACATCCTGGGAAGCCATGAGAAAGTGAGCAAATTATTTGGTGCCCTAGTTACCGTATCCGCTTCAGATTCCTGGCCAAATCCGGCGTGAAGGAGGAGATTATCAACTTTGATGCGCATCGCATTACATCGGATGTGCATAAGAAGGTGTCGACGCTTGTGGCGAGCAAGCAGGCTTCGTTTGATCCAAAGGTGTGCTTAGGCTTGGCTTGGACTTGGCTTAGGCATGGCTTAACTGAAGCTTAGGTTTAGCTTAGGATTGGCTTAGGCTTAGACTTAGGCTTCACTTAGGTTTCGGCTTATTTAGGCGTAGGCTTAGGCTTGACTTGGGCTTAGGCCTAGGCTTGGCTTAAACTTGGGCTTAGCTTGGGCCTGGGCTCAGACTTAGGCTTGGCTTAGGCTTAGTCTTCAGTTAGGCTTAGAGTTGGCTTAGGCTTGACTTAGACTTGCGCTTAGGCTGAGGCTTCTGCCTGGCTTAGGCTTAGGCTTCGGCTTCGGCTCAGCTTACGCTTTGATTGGGCCTGGGCTTGGCTAGGGTCGGCTTAGGCCGGCTTTAGACACCGACTTGGCTTCGGTAGGCTTGGCTTAGACTTGGGATTGGGCTTGTCTTTGGATTGCTTGAGCTTGCGCAAAATCTCAAGTTTTAGAACGCAAAACGCGCCTCCGCCGCTGCGGCTCCTCTAGCCGCCTGGGTGATGGCCAACCTCCAGTACTCAACGATTCTGGATAAAATCTCCCCACTCGAGCAGGAGAAGAACGCCCTGATGAAGTTGGTCATCTACTGCCGACCCAGCTTTTTTTAGAAACCTAAGCAAAGCCGAGAAACAGATGGACAAGCTGTCAAAGGGGCTCGTGACGGTAGATGAACAAGTGGCCGAGCTGAAGGCCCGATTTGAGGGGTATATGAAAGAGGCCACCCATATCAAGATCAACCTCGACAAGGAGCAGGTCAGTTTCCTAATTTGCACTCTGCCTACCGTATCCTGCGGGGTTTTAGGCGACGATCGAGGTGGCCGGGACGTTGGTGGACAGGCTTGGCGGGGAGTACGAGCGGTGGAAGGAGCAGATGGATGTATTACGGGCTGAACTTGACCAGGTTGGTGGTGTTCTCTCTCTCTCTCGCTCTCTCGCCATAAAATTCCTCATTTTTCCAGCTTGAACGTCGTTGTGCCGTCTCGGCCTTGTTCGTCTCCTTGCTCGGCTCGGCGTCCGAGCGCGTACGCCACGACGTCATCAAGCAGTGCGCCCAGGTATCTTTTTAATACGCAAATTTCCAAAAAAAGTCTCTATTACAGGAAATCCGCCTTCCCGAATTTGACGTGCTCAACTTTTGTGCCCTCGAAACGGAGCAGGTAGATTTTTGATTTTTTTGAAAAATTCCGTCACATTCCGATGTGTACGTAGGTGTATGTAGTACTCAAGTGTACTATAAAAATTGGACGCTAAGGACCCCCCCCCCCCCCCGATAACGCAAAAGAAGCAAATTCCGCTACGCTCCGCTCTGTACGTAGTAGCATGTAGTACTCAAGCGTACTAGGAAAACAGCAGCAACAGATGGCCCATTTATCGAAACACAAAAATTCGAAGAATTCACGGGAGAGGGGTACGGTAGGGGGCTATAGTCGCTGATCACAGTATTTCTCTTCTCTCTAGTATCTCCTAGCCATTTCGGGGGGAATTTCGATGGGGAGTACGGTAATTCCAAAGTTGTCTACAGTAGCCGCGCGTAGTCGTTGAGGTTTAGGTCAAACTGCACAGCTTCCACATGCATTTCGTCGGGTTCGACACTGAAATTCGGGGTTTTTGCATCAGAATTCAGGCATTGATTTGTAGAAAACTTGTCGAAAACCAGAATTTCCAGGTTAAACTTGCTGAAATTCAATTTTGTTGGAATGTTAATAGATCGAAATCTCAATATGTCGAAACAATTTTCTCTATTAGTTTTGCCAAAATTGATTTTTTTGAACTTTCAAGTTCGTTTTATTTTACCGAAACTTCGAAAAATGCGGTTTCGAAAAAATAGAATACCGACAAGACCAAATTTCGAAAAAAATTAAATTAACGATCTGAAATTTCGAAAAAATGAATTTCGACATTTCGACAAAGTACGAACTGCAAGCTACAAACTAAAAAAAAAATTAAAATTCACCTCGCTTATCCATGAATCCATCAGTTGGGTAGAGGGGTCTGCCACGCTGCAATAGCGACGCCCATCTGCCAAAACCCCAGCCCTCGCCGTCTGCTACCTACAAAAATACGAATAATTTATTTTTTCGCCCTTTCCCTCTCTCTCTCTCTATCTCTATCTCTCTCTTTCGCTCTCACTCTCTTTCGCTGTCTCTCACTCTCTCTCTCTCTCGCTCTCTCTCTCACTTCCCTCTGTCTCTCTCTCGCTCGCTCTCTCTCTTTCTCTTTCGCTCCCTCTCGCTTTCTCGCTCTCTCGCAAACTTACATATATCCTCGCTTCAGCCATCAAAAATATACAAAAGGCTGCCAAGACTACCCGCAACACGGCGGACATTACCTTAAAATATTTGAATATGGATAGGTTAAAAATATACTAAATTCAAAGGAAAAATAGAAGATACAAATTTCGAAATGGGAGGCTAGCAGAGGATTTTTAGGAATTTGTATGGGTTCTAGGAGGGCCCTAAGGGACTATGAGGGCAGGACCTTTGTATTTCGATTGAGTAATCGATTACGGCTCTTAACGGCGGCTTGAAAGACGTGAAAGCGAAAAATCGCAGGGAAATCCACAGTCAAAAATGAATTCTCCTTCCTTGCTCGTCGCTTTAAAGGCCTTGGCAAGCGAAATCCATAGAGGTTCCAAAGGAAAGACAGGAAATCCATCCCTTCCGGTTCTCTGTCATAACCCCCCGAGAAAAGCACGGAACTCAAACATCCCGCATGGCCACGCCCACCCCTAAAAATTAGCCTAAAGCAAAAAGAAAACCCCTAACTTCCGGCGGAAAGGGAAGAAGAAGGACGAGACGCTCCTTTCGACACATCCCACCCCGTAAAGTAGTGTTACGTGGAAAAGGAGGGCAGGGCGTGGGAAGATCTTCAAGGGGATGGGAAGTCGTCAATGGGAAAGTTTCGGAAAGAGGGGGAAAACGGGCGAATCGGTTCGGAGACCAATGGGGAGAAGCGGGGGAGGGGGAGGAGGAGGAGCAGAGGAGACGATCGAAGAACCCCCTTTTTAAACTACTGCTCAAAAAGCAAAAAGCAAAAAGTTCCACACCCGGAGGAATCGAACCCGAATGCTGTGGGTGGGAGGTGAGAACTTTGCCAATTGACTAAATGGTACGGTAGCTGAGAATCAGGTGATGACGATGTTCCATCGCCCTTACTCATGCTCAAAAAGCAAAAGGTTGGCCCCCAAAGGAATTGAACTCGGATGTTGTGGGTGGGAGGCGCGAACTTTACCATTTCACTAACTGACAGCGGCGAAGAAAATGAAGTTTAAACGAACCGTCAAGCGTCATTTGTCGCGCCGCGTACCTGTTAACACCTAGTCGATGTAGCACATCGAATTTCGCCCTTCTTAACCCCTTTAAAAAGGACCGTAATAGTCAAAAACCTCCCAAAAAATCCTCGTAATCTCGGAGTGTCACGTAGCCCAGCCCGCGCGAGACTGATGAATTCTGACCTGGTGCCGTTGAGAATTTTTTGGAGCCCCCGGCCCAAAAAGGGCCCCGCAATCGCATTAATGGGATTTTTAAGCGACAACGAGACGCTCCTCTGAACGCCCTTAAAACGGGACAGGGCCTCCGCGTTTCTCCAAAATTAGCCTCAAAATCGTGAATGAAAGGGGAGCAGAGATCATTTTGGAGCATTTAAAATTGCTGAAAAATTATATAAAAATTCAATTATAAAATTATAAGACCATTTTAAAAAGCATTTTTAGCTAAACTGGAAGAACCAAGGACTGCCGGGGGATCAACTGTCGCTGGAGAACTGTGTAATACTGCTGAACACCTCGCAGACGCCGCTTATCGTCGACCCGACGGGCAGGGTGGCCAGGTGGGCATTAATAGACAATTGGAAACGATAGAAAATACTCCACTCAAACTTGGCAAAAAAAAACAAAAAGTGTTTGTCGTGTCCGGGGGTCGGACCTTGACCTTGCGATCGGGAGTCGTGAGTGCTAACCACTAGGCTATGGGCGCAACAGGTTGGTGGTGGATGCACAACCGCCCATGGGTTCGGTCCCGATGGCTCCCGGGAAAAGGCGTACTGTACGGGTTTTTGCCTGGGGCGCGAAATAGCAGCATGATTTTAGCTGCGCAGGCTTGCTTTCGCAATGGCGCGACGCGTCTATCGCACGCGTTGCGGTCTTTCTTGGTTTCCAATTCTACCGGACGTTTTATTAGGCGCCGGGCCGCTGTGGATGGAGGGTTGATAAGAGAGGGGACACCAATAAGGACCAGGTTTCGGTGGTTCTAAAATGTGGATAAGCTACCGTAACCCCAAGGCCGCTGCAGAAGCACATCAACTGATTGACGCAAACTTCCTGGACTCCCTATGCTTGGAAAAATGAGGGGGGAGGAGCCGGAATTGGGCAAATTAGGTGACGAGGGGGATTCCCCGGCAGCTTCTTCATAGAAAGACGAGAAGGATAGAGGTGGATAGACGACACCTTGATTAGCCCATCCAACCTCCCTAGAGACTCTCCCCTCTATTCGAACACCCGGAAGAATAGCACCGGCTGTCTGTACCTGGAATCGCGTAGTATAGCGGAATATGAGAAGCTGCAGGCGGTGAAGGGGTTTTAAAGGAGCAGGACAGCGCGAGGAATGAGTGACGAAAACTAGATGCCGCTCAAATGACGCATAACCGCACGTGCTAGATTTGATTAAAGCGGCAGGGAAGCGCGAGAATCGACCCTCCTAACCTACTAGTAATCGGCAGCTAAGTGGCACATTACTTTTCACTTTATTTATTATTTTCGGCACATTATTTCCATGCGTCATTTGGAGTGTCACGTAGCTGTCTAGACCTAGTTGATACAAGGGGTCGATTCTGGCGCTGAGCATAGCCTCTTTAAAGGGACGGGCAAGACAAGGCAGTGGAGTTTTCCCGTGGATTCGCTATAGTTACGTACCACGCAGATAAGTCAGTAATCCGTTACGCAATGAAACGCGAGAGGACGCGTCAACGCAGGAAAATCCATAGCCATGCCTTGCCCGCTCCTTTAAAGGCAGCGTGCCAGCTAGAGGAATTCCGAAAATGCTCATTGAATTAAGCAGAAGACGTCCTCTACTGTCCCCCTAGCCAATCCCTCCTCCTCTCTGGGTGGATTATGCAAATTTCGCAAATGGCCTTTCCCCGTCCCTCTTTTCAATTTCCCCTTCTCAATCCCCCCCAGCCAGACGAAAAGGGATTTACCACCCCCGTGGAAAATGAGATGCAATGGATGCGACGCCATTTTTTGAGAAAATTCCGAAATTGCCATTATTGTCGAGATAAGAGAGAGAATACGAAAATTGCAAAATTCACGAAAAATATCACATTTTTTTAGGTTCCTGGAAAAATACCTGCCGAACGCGAGTACGCTACGCGCCGGACAGAACGATCTCTTCACACAGGTTAGAGTTTTTGCGTGCGCGCTGCGTGTCGAGGGCGCAGAAATCTGGAGGAAATCCATAACAATGCTTTACACTTTCCTTTAAAGGACCGAGGAAGGGATAACTATTGATTTCCAATAGATTTTGCCGCGAACCGCGCCGCGTACGCGCGGCTTTCAACCTGCGTGTGCGTTGCGTATCGCGGGGCAGGAAAATTCATAGCCTTGCCTTGCACGTTCCTTTAAAGGAGACGGGAAGGCAGCGCTATGGATTTTGCCGCGAGACGCAACGCACACGCTCTGAATTTCAACGAAAAAACCGACACACTAATAGTTAAAACGAAAAATGCGAAATTCAAAACTCCGATTTTTTGTCAGAATTTCAAAATTTCATGACGTCGAAGTTCGTAATGTCGAAATTTCAACATGTCGACATTTTTGCATAATCTTTGGTTCGGGGAGATTCGTTTATGTAAATTTCGAGTCCTAAAACGTCAACCTGGAAATTTCGACGTTTTTAAAATAATTCCGCCTACCAGTAACTCGTCAAAAAAGCCCTAATTAGCCGCGTAAAGTTCGCCGAAGCAATATGGCCCTCCGTCGAGCCGCCCCCTAAAAATAGCGACCCATCGGCTGAAGCAGTCACCCCCCTAGCCCAGGCAGGCGAACTATCCAAAATTCTGAAGGACCCTCGGAATGGCCCACTCGCGTCATAACTAGTAGACGAGGCAAAGGGATGAGGCAACCCAACCCAGACAGCAGTACGCCACCATACGTAAAATGACACGCGGAGGATGGGGGAAGAGATGAGAAAGCGAGACTTATTGGGGGAAGATGCTAGAATTCCGGTTCTAAAGCTAAGGAGCCCAATCTCAATACGTACCAATTCTTATTGCACAAAAAGCAAAAAATCGGCCGCTTCGGGGAATCGAACCCTCGACCTTTGGATTTGAAGACAGGCGCACTATCCACTAGGCCACGCGAGATTTTTGGCCTTTGGTAGATTTAACGTGCTTTACACGTAATACGTATAAAACTGAGTGAAATTTAGCGAGGCCTAAGCCTACTAAGCCTAGACTTAAGCCTAAACGTAAGCCGAAGCCTAAGCTTAACTTATTAAATAGCTAGCCTTGTATGTTAATATAATATAATATTTATTCTCAACACAAGGTTCACAAAGTCAACTCTTACAGTGTGAGGAATCAGGTGTAAATAGAGTGGTGGAGAGGATAGATAAATAAGGGGAAAATTATGATTAATTGTAAATATTATGAAGATGTGAAAGAGGGGGAATGGAATAGCAGAGTAGAATGACGAGAACACCATTACAGTAGATAGGAGATGTGGATAAGTCGGGAAAGATGATTTTTAAAGACTTTAGGCGGAATATAATGGCAGTTTGGGGACAAGAATTTAAGGGAGCATCTACGCGAGAGGAGAAGAAAGCTTTTGACAGAGGTTTTTTGAGCAAGTATAGGGCTGATTTTGGTTTTAGTTTTAGGACCACGGGTTCTAGAGGGGCAGCATTAAAGAAAGTATTTTCAGACATATGAGAAGGAATCTTGTGAAAGAGAAAAAAAAGAAAGTCCGCGGTTCTCCTATGGTTCAATGGTTCGAGATTGGATTGAGTACATGCCGAACAATAGGAGACCTACGCGACCGGTAGCATACACGTCGAGCGAAGTCTTGCTGAATTGTTTCTAGAGCAGAAATTTGGAATTTAGCCATGAAAATTTTTTTTTTTTAAATATAAAAAGAGCAGCGAACTGCTTTATTTGTCACCTACCACATTTGGCGAGCAGCTGAAGTCATCATTAGCAGAAAAATACAGTAGTAAACTCCTTAAAGGGATGCCGACGGCATAGGTATTCGGTTACGCGCGGAAAAGAAAATGTCGCTGCGCCTCTCCCCTGGGCGCGCTCTCTCCCCTGTTGGCTACTTGCCAATTTGTTGATGGGGGGGGGGGATCGACACATGCCGTCGGCAGCCCT
>CATQJA010001326.1:0-11956 GCA_958295435.1 Mesorhabditis spiculigera
TTTATTTTTTGGCGCTTTTGCGTTATCGGGGGGGCACATTTATTTGTCGAAGTTTAGAAATGTTTACTACCGTTTGAATCAAATCACATTAATAATGTTTTTGCTAGAATTCAACTAAATTGCCGGTCGCAAACTATCTAAAAACTTTAAAAAATTTGAAATTTTGGTCGAAAATCGATTTTTTTGGGTTAATGCATATATTTTAATACAGTACCAGGGTTGAAAAGCCGCTTCGCGACTTTTCAACCCTGGCCCCGTCTGACCCCGTTTTATCCTTCACTTTGCATAATTTTTCTGAATTCAGATGACAAAAAATCAAAAACTACCTGTTGAGCCCCTTTATGTAGTCGAATCCCCACTTCCGGTCTACGCTAATTGGTCCTAACAAATAGGTTTTTACAAAAACTTAAATTTAATGTTGAAAATAGGTGAATTTGTTAAATCTGATATGCGTGCAGTCATCTCCAGGCCATTACGCATCTAATGACGTATCATACATACCTTAAAATTCCTTCCCTATCGATATATCCTCCGGACAGACATCCGGAAGTGGATGCAAAGTGGCACACACAGACACAGACACACACACACACACACACACACACACACACACACACACACACACACACACACACACACACACACAGACACTATTTTTTTTATATATAGTAGGATTTCTCCAGTTTATGCTTAGGAATAACAAAAATAATACAGGGTGTATCAAAAAAAAGTTCCGAAGTTTGTCCCCAATTATCTCGAGAAGGAAAAATATTTCACCGTGCGTTACCATGCCAGAATGCTTAAATATGCTGGGTATGAAGATTTAACACAACTTGATTTTTTCGATTTTTGAGTACGCAAATGTACTCTTGACGCTGATTACGACCGAAAATTGTGCGTTCTTAAACGGGTGGTGGGAAAATTCTGGTTTTTGGCCTATAAACAGTTGACATTTGTAGAAAAATAATAGCAAAGTCTTAAAATTTTTGAAGGTTTAGTTCTTTTTTTACAGGCAAAACAAATTTCCCTATTTTGCCTATTTTTACTTTTTAATTCGCAACTCGCTTCAAATTCGCTGCCCATGGCTGATCTTTTGCAGATGGTGTCTCCGAATGATAATCTTTAGCACAACACCAAATTTTACCTGATTCTATGGTATTTTAATATTGCTTGCTAAAACGTGCCCCAGAGGGATACTGTAGTTTTCGTTTTTCGCGTTTTTCTTTTTATTGTAAGCTGCGATTTCGTTAAAAATTTTAACACTGGTAAACATCAGTAAGGGTCACCTATTGGCCAAAGATCGTGGAGTTCTAGCCATATACCTTCCCAAAATATGCAAAAAACTTATTTTAGAATTTAACCACGGAAATTTCTAAATATTTTGATGCATCG
This sequence comes from Mesorhabditis spiculigera, assembly GCA_958295435.1. Lineage (NCBI taxonomy): Eukaryota > Metazoa > Nematoda > Chromadorea > Rhabditida > Rhabditidae > Mesorhabditis > Mesorhabditis spiculigera. Next base: position 1,393 of record CATQJA010001326.1, read on the forward strand.
GACCAAAAACAACTATTATTTGTTTGCCCGAAAGATCGAAACGTTTCTATGGTGAAAAGAACGAGAAAATGGCGATTTTCTGTTTTCTACAGTAACCCGCCTGGAGCGCGTTTTAGCATGCCAAGACAAAATGCCATAAAATGCCAATTTTTCTATTCTATAGTGTTCTCTGGGTGATTGTAAGAGAACCTACAAAAAATTACTTGATTCCTATGGCAAATGACAAAGTTATGAGGGAAAGAGGAAAACCCACCCTGGGGCCCGATTTTGGACCCGACGCCCTGGCTCGAAAATCGAATTTTTGAAAATGAAAAAGGCACCGGGGTTGGGCGGATACAATTAAAGCACGCATTGAACTGTGTATGAGAACAGAATTCTGGAATGATCTGGCTGAAGTTAATGGTTAATTTTTATTTATAACCCGAAAATCACGTTTTTTGAAAAGCCGACTTTGGGGGGCTCTTCTAAATTGGTTTGCCATGAAAAGGTTTTGTATTTGCATGAGTTCTAATTGAGTATTCAAGCTTGGTCTATGCCAGAAAAGTCGGGACTACTAGAGCTTCGAGAATGTTTTTACGTCGCCTCGAATTCGGGTATATTTGGACTCTTCATGAATTTCTTTTGAGAGATTGTATGGCCCAATAAATTTGTAAATGTAATTTTAGAACGCGCCCATTAAGTAGTATTAAATAAAATTCCGACAATAATTCTAGCCGCGCAATTGAATTTTATAGACTGGCACAAAGATCTGCGAAATAGCACGAACCAACCGTTTTGGAGGCGCTAAAAGGCATCTTTCCAATGGGGTACGGTGGCTAGAAATTGTGTACATGATAGATGGACCCCAGTCCTATACAACCAAGCAAAGAAAACATCTAGGTTCTATTCGGAACTTTAGGAATATTTTTTCAAAGTTCGGTTTCGTCACCTCGAAAAAATCCATGACCGGGGGGTCGTTGAAAAACTCGAAAAATCACCGATCTCAAAAAATTCTTTGATGTTTTTGTGCTATTGTATCGAGCCCATAGACATGCTAAAACAGCTTATTTTGAGGTTTCCACCATAGGTTTTTGTAAGATTCGAAATTTACGAAATTTCTCCATATTAAATTTGAGCACGCTATAACTTGCCAACCAGACCTTCGAAAATTCCAAAATTCCGGATGTGCGTAGCGGCGATCCTTAGGTACCTACACTGTAAAAATTGGAAGTGTTCGACCACCAGCAATCCAAAAAAGTGCAAACGAAGTTTTGCCGGAACGCACAGTTTTCGGGTGTCATTTGTATTGATACGTCGCCAAAAATCGAAAAAATCAAGTTGAGTTATTTCCCTATTCCTGACATATTTAAGCATTCTGGCATGGTAACGCACGGTGAAATATTTTTCCTTCTCGAGATAATTGGGGACAAACTTCGAAACTTTTTTTTGATACACCCTGTAATGAATGCGAAAGTCATAATGCCGTTAATGCCGCCCCCCGGATAATACGCAAGATGCCAGAATCCATTTTTCTTCGCGTTTGGATGTTATTTTTTAATGGATTTCTTCTAATTATAGTTTTAAGTTTAATTTTGTAAATTTGTAATTTTAATTTATACAGAATTTTGTAGAATAGGATTATCCGATTACGCAACTAAATATTCTGCTATCATTTCCTAAACCATTACCCATTTCTCCTTCCAGATACCCAGTCTCCACCCGGCTACTCTCCCTATTCCGCCTAGCTACTGTTTCCACCCCATCGGATCGAGATCTACAAACAATCTACAGTATCTACTTGATGCCAATTATGGAGGTAGTTTTCTAACGATTTTTACTGTATATTTCCCCCAATTTCCAGCCAATCCTACAAAATGCCACCCGTGTCGAGGGAGTTGCAGGGATGATGGTGCAAATCTATGAAGATGTGAGTTTTTATGTGAAGCCAAGGACCCTGGTAAAGCTCCAAAATAGCGGCAGAAAAATGGCGACACTCAGAATCCAGGCAGCTGACATTCCCACATACAAAATACCGACAGCCATGCTCTGACAGCGAAAACTCGATATCCAAGGTCCCGACGCTAGAAATACCGACAATCAAAATTAGGATTGCCGAAATACCGCCAACCGAAATATCGACAGCTGAATTTCCCACAACCGTAATACCGACATTCAAAAACCGTAATCCGAACTACCGAAAGCCAAACTCCCGATATTCAAAATACCGACAGCTAGAGTATCCGTCGTGTCGGGATTTTGGCCCATTCGATATTTTGGTTGTCGGGCTTTTGAAGGGCTGGATTCTGAATGTCGGGAGTTTGCCTTGTCGGTAATTTTGCTCCGTGCATCTCGTCCTGTCGGGATTTTCGAATGTCGGTGTTTTAATGTCGGTACTTCTGGTTTTCAAAATTTTGATTTGTCGAGATTCGGGCATGTCGGCGTAATGGAATTTTGGGATGTTGGTTGTCGGTATTTTCTTGTCGGAGTTCGCGCTGTCGGGATTTTGAATGTCGGTATTTCGGCTGTCGAGATTATGAGATCTAAATCAACCCTTTTCCAGGTCCGGCGTACCTTTCGGAGCACAGAACAAGCCCACTACGTGTTCTCACCTCGCGACTTGACCAAGTGGACGTTGGGAATGAGGAGATACGAAGGAGCAGGAGCCGACGCTGCTGCTCCAACGCTTCTCCACGAAGCTGCACGAATTTTCGGGGATCGAATGGCGTCAGATGGGGATCGCCAAAAGTTCCGTGACCTGCTCGCAAACGTCGCTGGCGGCGGGGCTGGGGATGCTGGTGGGTAATTTGCATATTTCCCTCATTAGAAGCTTCCAGTTATTTTTATTCTGTCTATTTTATAAATGTTTAATCAATACTTAGTTGTAAGAAATGAATTTATCGATCTATTTTGTAGCTTTCCTGTACGTGACGACGTCGACGGCGATGCACCAGGGCGGCGCCTTGCCGCTGACGCGCGTACCCAGAGCTGACTACGCGGCACTACTACAAAAAGCTGTTAATAGATACGGTAACTCGCAATTTTTTGGTGCTTTTGCATTATCGGGGGGGGGGGCAACTTTTTATTAACTTTTGTTATAAATGGAGGAAAGATTTCTAAAAGTTCAGTACTCTAAAATTGAAAAATGAAAAAATATAAAATTTTTTCGATTTTTAAAATTTTTGGACGTTTTTTAGTTGTTCCGATTTAAATCTAGTTAATTTCTTCAAAAAATTTACTAAGAAGTTCCTAGGAATTTAAAATGCAAAAATATGGTCCCCCGATAATGCGAAAGCTCCTGTTTTATTTATTTTTTTAGTACGTAAAACGTGACGCTTTCTAGAATTTGACGTCTCCCAGTTCAAAGCCCCTCTTGTCGATGAAGTGGTCGACATCTGCGCCAAGCTCGATCGAGCCCTCACCACTCCTGGTACGCTTTTCCACGTCGACTACGCTACATTCCGCCCGAACATCCCGAATATGTGTTTTTTAGTGGGAAATGTCCTGGTGGCCGGAAGTGCCGGAATGGGGCTCGGATCCTGTGTCCGACTAGTCGCTCATCACCATCAGATGGCCGTCCACCATCCACGCGTCACGCCCGGATACGCGCAGAAACACTTTGACAATGACCTGAAGGCGGTCAGTAAAGAAATATAACTAGAAACTACAAGTTACGGTACTTTTGCAGTATCGGGGGGGGGATTTGTATAGGGCTAGAAATGGCTAGTAACGTAACAATAAATATTTTTATAGTGTTTTCTGTAGAATTTAGCCTATATTTAAAGCAAAAATACTTTAAAACATCAAAAATTTGCAAATTTTACTCGAAAAGCACCCATTTTTGGCCGAAAAATCGATATCTTTGCCTTTTTCCATTTTTGGCGGATGAACCATATTTTTTGCATTTTTTTGATACCCCCCGATAATGCAAAAGCTCCCTTCAAAGATTGTTTTTAGGCCATCAACCAGGCATTAATGAATGGCGAACACGTACTGATGGTGGTAGAAGAATGGGAGGTATCCGCACTCCCTGCCCTCCTCCAGACCCTAAATTCACTACTTTCTGCCGGCGAAGTCCCTGGGCTTTTTACCCCTCAAGGTAGCTTAAATGCAAATTTGGGGATACGGTAATCCGGTCACTTTTTAGAGCTGGATGGGCTGATCGCCGCGGTTCGGGACCAGGCGAGCCAAATGAACTTCCAGGGGAATTTGAACGATTTCTTTGCCCATCGTAGGTGTTTTGAACTTTTTTATCCGTTTTTCTCATCTAAAAAAGACAGAAGACGACTGAAAACTACAAACAAGATAATAAGAAGAAAGAAATCAACAATACTTTAGGCGTTCGCTCGTTGGTGCACGTGGCTTTGGTGCTGGATGTGGATAATGATAAGCTAGTTTTTAACAAGCCTTTCTTTTCTATTTTTTAAATTTTTTGTATTATTAAAATTTAAATTTTTTGCATTGTTTAGTAGTATTTTACCCCTATTTTTTAGGTTCGAAGAAAGGACAGCCGCTAATCCAGCCCTCTTCCGGAATTGTGAAGTGATATGGATGGAAAAATGGGGTCCGCATACACTCGATCAGGTAAGAGATCTGGGTGCTTTTGCATTATCGGGGGGGAGGGGGGGTACCGAGTAACGTAATAGTAAGCAGCTTAATAGCGTTTCGAAAAAGTTAGCTATTTTTCAAGTGTAAAACTATCGAAAAAAGTCTGAAAATAGCAAAAATTCGAAATTTTGGGCGAAAATCTATATTTTTTGTTTTTAACAGAGTTGTAAAGTTTTTGCGTTTAAGAATATTAAAAAATAGTTTCGAAAAACTTATCGAGGGGTGTTAAAGAATTGGATGTCAACGAAAAAATTGATTTACCCCCGATAATGCAAAAGTTCTGAAGTTTAATGTAATTGCGGACGCCCAACACGTCATTACGCGTCTAAAGTGAATTTGAAGGGACACAGACAGGCGAAAACAAGCCAAAATTCCTCCTTTTCCAGATGCCAACCGTCGAACTCCCCCCGTGCCGGTGTTCAATCCCCATCCGAAGAAGTCGTTGGCCTTCTCCGCCAACTTTTCGGAATGGCCCCAAAAGAACTGGCGACCCCTTCACGATACACAACTCTCATCCAAAACTACGCACGCCTGTATACCACCAAAAAAGAAGCCGTCACTTCACGACTGCAGAGACTTACGGTATTTTAGGCATCTTTTAACGAAAACAGCGCATTTTTTAGGCTGGTGTCGGAAAACTGACAGAAGCCCGCGAAGCGGTTGCCGCCATGCAATCGAGAGCCGCGAAACAGAGCCGATTACTCGCCGAAAAACAGCGCGAAGCTGATGCTGCACTGGCTGCGATCAGCCAGAGTATGGCTGGGGCTCAGGATCAGAAGGAGTCGATGGAGAAGCTGCGAGGGGATGTCGGGAGAGAGAATGAGAAGATTGAGGCACAGCGGGCCAGGATTGATGAACAGCTCGCAGACGTCGAGCCGTTGCTCAGGGTTGGTTTTAGTATTTAAATCTCTGATTTCTGATGCTTATCATTTAGCGGGGGGCACAAAAGCTACATTTTCGAAATCGTAAAAACATAGTCAAAGCATTTTAATATGTAATGTTTCATAAACGACGATTTTTTTTGTGATAGCACATCATAAAAATGGCAACATTTTTTATTTTTTACAAAAATGAGTTCCGGTGCATTAGCGGGGGGAAACAACTGAAAGACAGGCCTATTTTTGGGTCTATTTAAAGCCCCCCCCCCTAAAAATATCTAAAAATTACCAAAAAATATCTAAAATTCAATTTCAATAAATTTTCTTACATTTTTTGATATGTTTTTCTTAACGGAAACTCCTAAAACTACTAAAAATACAATTTACATTTTATTCCTTGGCAGTTGTGGCTAAAAAAATTAAAAATACTCCCGTTTAGGAAGCCCGCGAAGCGGTCGGCTCGATCAAATCGGAGTCGCTCTCCGAGATTCGATCCCTAAGAGCACCACCGGAAGCTGTTCGTGATATTCTACAGGCTGTACTCCTATTCATGGGTATTTTGGATACGTCCTGGGAAGCCATGAGAAAGTGAGCAAATTATGTGGTGCCCTAGTTACCGTATTCAACTCAGATTCCTGGCCAAATCGGGCGTGAAGGAGGAGATTATCAACTTTGATGCGCATCGCATTACATCGGATGTGCATAAGAAGGTTTCGACGCTTGTGGCGAGCAAGCAGACTTCGTTTGATCCAAAGGTAAGCTTAGGCTCGGCTTGGCTTGGACTTGGCCTAGGCCAGGCTTAGGCCTGGCTTAAGCTTAGGCTTAGGCTTAGCTTAGGCTTACGATTGAGCTTAGGATTGAGCCGTCTTAGGCTTAAACTCCGACTTGGTTTAAACTTGGGCTTGGGCTGGTCTTAGCAATGCTTGAGCTTGAGCTTGAGCAAAATCTCACGTTTTAGAACGCAAAACGAGCCTCCGCAGCTGCAGCTCCTCTAGCCGCCTGGGTGATGGCCAACCTCCAGTACTCAACGATTCTGGATAAAATCTCGCCACTCGAGCAGGAGAAGAACGCCCTGATGAAGTTGGTCATCGACTGCCGACCGAGCTTTTTCTTTTAGAAACCTGAGCAAGGCCGAGAAACAAATGGACAAGCTGTCAAAAGGGCTTGTGACGGTAGATGAACAAGTGGCCGAGCTGAAGGCCCGATTTGAGGGGTATATGAAGGAGGCCACCCATATCAAGATCAACCTCGACAAGGAGCAGGTCAGCTTCCTAATTTGCGCTCTGCCTACCGTATCCCGTGAGGGTTTTAGGCGACGATCGAGGTGGCCGGGACGTTGGTGGACAGGCTTGGCGGGGAGTACGAACGCTGGAAGGAGCAAATGGATGTTTTACGGGCTGAACTTGATCAGGTTGGTGGTGTTCTCTCCCTCTCTCTCTCTCTCTCACTCTCTCTCTCTCTTTCTCTCTTCTCTCTCTGGTTCTCTCTCTATCCCTGGTTCTCTCTGTCTGGTTCTCTCGCTCTCTCTCGCCATAAAATTCCGCATTTTTCCAGCTTGAACGTCGTTGTGCCGTCTCGGCCTTGTTCGTCTCCTTGCTCGGCTCGGCGTCCGAGCGCGTCCGCCACGACGTCATCAAGCAGTGCGCCCAGGTTTCGACTTCATATGCAAATTTTAAAAATTTTATTGGAAAATTTCAGGAAATCCGCCTTCCCGAATTTGACGTGCTCAACTTCTGCGCCCTCGAAACGGAGCAGGTAGATTTTTGATTTTTTTGAAAAATTCCGCTACACTCCGATGTGTACGTAGGTGTATGTAGTACTCAAGTGTACTATAAAAGTTGGACGCTAAGGAGCCCCCCCCCCCGATAATGCAAAAGCAACAAATTCCGCTACGCTCCGCTCTGTACGTAGTAGCATGAAGTACTCAAGCGTACTAGGAAAACAGCAGCAACAGATGGCCCATTTATCGACACACAAAAATTCGAAGAATTCACGGGAGAGGGGTACGGTAGGGGGCTATAGTCGCTGATCACAGTATTTCTCTTCTCTCTAGTATCTCCTAGCATTTCGGGGGAATTTCGACTGGGGTTACGGTAATTCCAAAGTTGTCTACAGTAGCCGCGCGTAGTCGTTGAGTCTTAGGTCAAACTGCACAGCTTCCACATGCATTTCGTCGGGTTCGACACTAAAATTCGGGGTTTTTGCATCAGAATTCAAGCATTAATTTGTAGAAAACTTGTCGAAAGTTGAAATGTCGATTTTTATATTAAAAGTGTCAATATTTAATTTTGTTGAAATGCTAATCTGTCGGCATTTCAATATGTCGAAACATTTTTTCGCTATTAATTTTGCCGACAAATTTTTTTCAGTCATTTTGTCGAAATTGAGACCTTTCGAAAATAAGAATGCCGAAATTTAATCGAAAATCCAGCTATAACTACTGAAATTTCGAAAAATTAATTTCGACATGATGGAAATAGCCCCGAAAAGGTTTTTACAAACTACGAACTACAAGCTACCAAAAATAAAATAAAATAAAATAAATAAAAATAAATAAAATACAAAAAAAAAATTAAAATTTACCTCGCTTATCCATGAATCCATCAGTTGGGTAGAGGGGTCGGCCACGCTGCAGTAGCGACGCCCATCTGCCAAAACCCCAGCCCTCGCCGTCTGCTACCTACAAAAATCCGAATAATTTACTTTTTCGCCCTTTCCCTCCCCCTCTCTCTCTCCCTCTCTCTCTCTCTCTCTCTCTCTCTCTCTCTTTCTCTCTGCCTCTCTCTCGCGCTCTCTCTCGCTGGATCTCTGTTTGCCTGTATGTCTGTCCGCATATCAGTCTTTCTATCTCTCTCTCACTCTCACTCTCTTTCGCTGTCTCTCTCTCGCTCTCTCTTACTCTCGCGCAAACTTACATATATCCTCGCTTCAGCCATCAAAAATATACAAAAGGCTGCCAAGACTACCCGCAACACGGCGGACATTACCTCAAAATATTTGAATATTTGTAGGTATTAAAAATATATTAAATTGAAAGAAAAATACAAGATATAAATTTCGAAATGGAAGGCTAGCAGAGGATCTTTAGGAATTTGGAAGGTGTAGAAGGGCTCTTGTAGGTCCCTTGATAGAGACTAGGAAGGCAGGACTTCTGTGGATTTTAACGCAACGCAACAAACAAGGCCCTCCGTATTCTGTTGCGTAATCGATTAGGGCTCTTAAAAGCCGAAATCTAAATCGCTAGGTCTATGTGATTCATAGCGAAGAATTCCATAGCTTTGCCTTGCCAGGCCCTTTAAAGGTCTTGGCAAGCGAAATCCATAGAGGTTCGAAAGGAAGGACAGGAAAGCCATCCCTTCCGGTTCTCTGTCATAACCCCCCGAGAAAAGCACGGAACTCAAACATCCCGCATAGCCACGCCCACCCCTAAAAATTAGCCTAAAGCAGAGGAAAAGCCCTAACTTCCGGCGGAAAGGGAAGAAGAAGGACGAGACGCTCCTTTCGACACATCTCACCCCGTAAAGTAGTGTTACGTGGAAAAGGAGGGGAGGGCGTGGGAAGATCTTCAAGGGGATGGGAAGTCGTCAATGGGTAGGTTTCGGAAAGAGGGGAATCGGTTCGGAGACCAATGGGGAGAAGCGGGGGAGGAGGAGGAGGAGCAGGAGACAGCGGAGACGATCGAAGAACCCACTTTTAAACTACTGCTCAAAAAGCAAAAAGCAAAAAGTTCCGCACCCGGAGGAATCGAACCCGGATGCTGTGGGTGGGAGGCGCGAACTTTACCATTTGACTAACTGGCAGGGGGTGAAGAAAATGTCCGCGTAGCTGTCGACATCTAGTCGATGTAGCACGTCGAATTTCGCCCTTCTTAACCCCTTTAAAAAGGACCGTAACAGTCAAAAACCTCCCAAAAAATCCTCGTAATTTCGCAGTGTCACGTAGCCCAGCCCGCGCGAGACTGATGAATTCTGACCTGGTGCCGTTGAGAATTTTTTTGGAACCCCCGGCCCAAAAAGGGCCCCGCAATCGCATTAATGGGATTTTTAAGCGACAACGAGACGCTCCTCTGAACGCCCTTAAAACGGGACAAGCCCTCCGAGTTTCTCCAAAATTAGCGGCAAAATCGTGAATGAAAGGGGAGCAGAGATCGAGCCGAGATCATTTTGGAGCATTTAAAATTGCTGAAAAATTAAATAAAAATTCAATTATAAAATTATAAGACCATTTTAAAAAGCATTTTTAGCTAAACTGGAAGAACCAAGGACTGCCGGGGGATCAACTGTCGCTGGAGAACTGTGTGATACTGCTGAACACCTCGCAGACGCCGCTCATTGTCGACCCGACGGGCAGGGTGGCCAGGTGGGCATTAATAGACAATTGGAAAACGATAGAAGATAGTCCACTCAAACTTTGATAAAAAGCAAAAAGTGTTTGCCGTGTCCGGGGGTCGAACCTTGACCTTGGGATCGGGAGTCGAGGGTGGTAACCACTAGGCTATGGGTGCAACCGAACGCGGAATGGATGGGGGATTGATACGGGAGGGGTCGCCAATCAGGACCAGATTAATGAAAACTTTCCTGATACTAAAATATGGATAAGTTACCGTAACCCCTCAGGCCGCTGCAGAAGCACATCAACTGATTGACGCCAACTTCCTGGACCCGCTACCCTTGGAAAAATGAGGGGGAGGAGCCGGAATTGGGCAAATTGGGTGACGAGGGGGGATTCCCCGGTTAGAAAGACGAGAAGGATAGAGGAGGATAGACGACACCTTGATTAGCCCATCCAACCCCCCTAGAGACTCTCCCCTCTATTCGAACACCCGGAAGAATAGCCGGCTGTCTGTACCTGGAATCGCGTAGTATAGCGGAATATGAGAAGCTGTAGAGAGCTTTTAAAGGGGCAGGAAAGCGCGAGGATCGACCTTGCAAATCGGTTAGGTCTCGACAGATACGCGTCACATCAAATGACGCAAAACCGCCCGCACTAGAGATGATTACAGGGACCGGAACGTGCGAAAATCGACACCACCGTTGACCAGGTGCCGACAGCTACGTTAAATAACGTATGGATTCACGTCATTAGATTATTTCCATGCGTCA
>CATQJA010001327.1:0-24453 GCA_958295435.1 Mesorhabditis spiculigera
GGGGAGCTGCAGAAGGCTTCAGAGCGTTTGGCATCGCATAATCGGTATGGGATAAGTTTGAAAAAGGCTAAAAGTGCGCTAGAAAAAGGGGTCACTCTTTTCGATCTTTGACATTTTAATAGTTTTCATTTTTGCGTTAAAAAGGGCCAAATTTTTAGCCGCCTACGCAACAAACAATCGGAAATCGTCCAAATGGTGCTCGAACTCTGCAAGCTGGACATCTACAAGGAGGTCAACAGGTGGAAGGAGACGCTCGTCCAGATCCGCACCAAGGTAAGTCACTAAACCGCTAAAAAACACAAAAAAAATCCCACGATTCAGATGAGCGAGGAGGAGCTCGTCTACGCGGCCTCGAAGACGAACATGCGCCCCTGGCAAATCCACTGGGATCGGCAGCTCTTCAAAGCCCTGCAGCTTCAATACCGTTGGGGCCTAGAAAGTCTGCACACCCAGATCCCGCCCATTCATGCTCAACTCGTTTTCAGGTACCAAAACGGCGCTTGTGCATTATCGGGAGTGGCTCGACTTTTCTACGGATCCCATTTCCTGATATAAACATCGAAAGAGTTTTAAACAATCTGTGATTCTAAACGTAAAAATGAAAAATTTCAGGTACAAAGTACAAAAACATCGATTTTCGATCAAAATCTCGAATTTAAAAAGTTTTGTAAGGTTTTTACATAGTTTTTGACTTGAAACATAGCTATATTTTACGACAAACACCATTAAAATGATTATGATTACGTTACTAAGCATTTCTAGGCTTTTAGAAAATTCGATTCCCCCCGATATTGCCAAAGCGCCATCAAAACACTAAAAAACCTATTTTTTATTTTATTTTAGCCAACAAAAGCTGCAACTCCGCCTCCGATCGAGGAGATACGCGCGAAATACTACCGCGAGCTGAGGAAATTCTGGAATCCCCGAGAAATTCCGGGGAGTGCAGGATAATGAGCAGAGCACGAACTTCTTCGCGAAAATGATTGGGCAGAACTCGATCGTTTCCCGGTTGTCTACCAACAAGCCGAAGAACTGCTCGAGCGTGTCGCCGAAGCGGATCAGCCCTTTCGGGTGAGTATAGTGCTCTGAAAATGTAATTTTTTGTTTAGGAATGGGCGATGCTTGGTCAAGTGGACGTTGAGGGGCTTATTGAGGAAAAAGTTTACGAAAGCTGTGGATTGGGAGTACCACTTTCGAATGTTGAAAACGAAAGCAAGAGAAGCAGAGAAGCTGCCAACGTAAGTATCTAGATCCAGAAAATAATTCCGGTACTGGACTGTTAGCGGGGGCTATCAATCCTGTCCCTACAGAGCATATTTGTAATTGTTTAAAATGGATTTTTATGGCGGTTTTGGGTGTTTTTGATAACTAAAAAGTCAGAAAAATAGTTTTGGCATTTCTTGATGTTAAAAATTTTGAAAAGTTTCATAAGGCATTGTGAAGTTTGCAAGCGTGAAAACAGCGTAAAATGCCATAAGATTGTGTCTGTTTCATTAGTGGGCCCTACGAGCAACAGCCGAAGGCTAAAAGAGCCCCTGCTAACAGACCAGTACCTAATTTCTTTAGGGAAATGCGCGTGGAATGCGTGGTGATCAGCGCCGGGCCGATGCTGACATTCGTCGAGGAGGCCCTACAAAGATTATACGATTCCTGGTCTCTAGTCTACGCTACGCCGTCACCACCCATACGCATACCATCGCACAGTTTCTATCAAATGTGGGTTAAAAGATCAAAAAAATGCTAAAAAAAAGAATAGAATTTGGAATAGGATTTTGGATCAACTTTTTCGGCATAAATCAAGATTTTTTTTTATTAATAGCTGTGTTCTTAAATTGTTTTTGACTATTCGTGAGCGCAAACGGTTATCAAACGTGATTAGGAAAATAAGTGAGGTCAAAAAGTTTATTTTTTGCCCAAAAATGATCAAAATGTCGACATTTTAAAAGTTTTTCTAGCCTCTTGAACGTGTTTTTCTCAAAATGTAACTAGAATTGAGTAAAAACGATAAAAACGCTTTATATTTGTGATTTTGTTGTAAGAAAAAGTCATAAAATCTAGGCGATCAGCACCTATCCACTCGGCCACAAACTGTCGATGAAATTGCCGAGGTCAATGCGAAACACGCCGAATTTGGACAGAAAAAGAAGGAACTGAAGGGGAATATGGCTATTCTGGATGAAGAGCATTCGTTGTTACGATCGACGGCCGGCAGTGGGGTAAGAGCTTAACACTAAATTCTAAAATTACAAAAATATATTAATTTTCCAAAATTCTTCCCAACTCGTTCATCAATTTTTGGCTAAAAATCGCGATTTTTGTATTTTAAATGCCATTTTCATAGTTTTTAAAACGTTGCGAAATAGGCTAGACGCCATTTTCATTTTAGGTAGACGCGGCCGCTTCCCTAAAACAGAACTGGGAACGCTTTGAGCTGATGCTCGACTCGCATCAGCTGATGATCAAGGAGCAGGTAGATGTCCTTCGTACTGGGCTCGAGAAGAAAGCCGACGAACTTGAAGCTGATGCTGAGCGTCTACACGCCAGGTTTGTAGCAACTATTCAGTTAAGCAATCAAAGCAATGAATTTTTACCAAAGAAATACAAAAATATCGATTCTTCTACGAAAAAACGCTTCATTTTCGACCAAAATGCCATTTTTAAAGCTTTTCTAGGTTTTTTCCAGATTTTCCAATCAAAATATAGCTAGATTTTGCTCAAAAACTTTTAAAAATACCTACTATTACGTTACTAGGCATTTCTGGGCTTTTGAAGTGACCCCCCGATATTGCCAAAGAACCGAAAACCCCCAATTTTTAGGTGGGACCAAGTGAAGCCGAAAAGCGATGCCCTCGCTGGTGGTGAACGAGACGGACTTCAACAAGCCATGTCCACAATAGCTGAGAAAAAGGCTGAACTTGACGAGCTACGCGCCAGAAAGGAGAGGCTTCTCGCGAGTGCACCCAATTCGGCGAGCCAGCGCCTTCGCTGGCTCGGCTCGGAAGACTCGAGGAGGAGCTTGGTGCTTTTTGCTGAACAATGGCTGCCAATCCAACAATTCCACGATGAGATGACACAGCTTGAGATGAACTCTGGGTCGTGTTCCGCTCAAAGACCTACCTTTTCGACGAGTTCCTGCAAAAATGGGCCGATCAGGTGATTTTGTAGTTTGTAGTGACCTAATGGAAATATGCCTTTCGAAAACGTCGAAATATCAGAAAGTCGAAAATACCGAATTCCTGGCACTTGTGCATTAGCGGGGGACCTAGCTTTGCGAATTCAGTAGCAAATGTTGCTAATATAAACCTACCTTTTCGACGAGTTTCTGCAAAAAATGGGCCGATCAGGTGATTTTGTAGTTTGTGGTGACTCAATGGTAAGAAAGGCCTATTTTAAAACGTCGAAATATCTGAAAGTCGAAAAATACCGAAATTTCCGGAACTTGTGCATTAGCCGGGGACCTATCGTTTCGTTTTTAGTAGCCAATTTTTCTAATATAAGCCTGCCTTTTCGATGAATTCCTGCAAAAATGGGCGGATCAGGTAATTTTGTAGTTTGTAGTACCATTTAACTTGTTTTCAAAAAGTTGAAATGTATAAGGCGATTTTGATAAAGTGAATTTTCAAAATGCCGAAATTTTGGCACTTGTGCATTATCGGTGGGCCAACTTGAAAGCGGAAATTAACTTTTTAGAAACCGTAAAATTTTTGAAGTATCGAAATGTCATTATTGTGATATTTAGACACTACGAAATTGCTTGTTTTTGAATTTTCGACGATAAATTTCGATATTCTGATATGTCGGTATTATGAAATTTCGACGTTTGCTATTTAACTCTTTCAAAATTTGGATATATTAGGAACTGCGAAGTATTAAAATGTCGACATTCTGATATTTCTACATTATGACAGTTTCTACGTATTTTTAAAATTCGGCCGTTTTTCGACATTCTGTTATTTGGAAATATTAAAATATGGATATTTTGATATTTCGACATTATGAAATCTTGACAATAATTACGTGATTCCGATATTTCGATATATCAAAATTTCGACACTGTTAATTTTCGGCATTATAAAAAAATATATTATAAATATATTATATTATATTATAAATATATTATAAAAAAACAAAAATGATAAAAATAAAATTCAGGTAAAAGGGACGCAAAGCCCGCTGCTTTTTCGACTTTGGAAAGAGGTGGAAGGGCTTCGAGAATTCGCGGGAGCCCTCAAATTCTGTCGAGGAGATCAGCTGAGCCAAGAACATTGGGTGGAACTGTTTCGAATGGTCGGAATTCCCCGTGGGACAACAATTGAGGGACTCCGTTTTGGTGACCTTGTTGATGTCGCCCCCTCAATTCTCTCACATCTCGACGAGTTGAAGGCGTTAAATGGGAGAGCGCATGGAGAAGTGGCAATAAGGGAGGCGATCACTGAATTGGAGATGTGGGCAGCGCATACACAATTCTCGCTTGTTGATTATAAACATACGAATGGGCAGACGATCAAGATTATTAAGGAGTGGAAGGAGGCTATTAATTCGGTAGGTATTTTGGCTAGGAAACTGGCAAAATCTCGAAAATTCAGAAATGCCGTATTAATCCCGAAATTTCTACTAAAATTACCAAAAAATTAGTTAAATAAGTTATTTGTAGTAAAAGTAGTTAATTATTAGTATAAAAATTAGTTTAATAAGTTAGATTAGTTTTAAAAATTACTACTAAAGTTCCGAAAATTCGAAATTCTGTTAATTCGAGATACTGAAAATTCGTAATTTTGCAACTTCAAAATCCCGAAAATCTGGAATGGTAAAAATTCGAAAACTCAAACGTGGAAATTCGGAAAAATCGTGATTCTATTTTTAGATTCGGTTACCCGGTACTGTGCTGTTAGCGGGGTCTAATTTTCGCCCCTCGCCTCGTAGCTTTCAAGGAACGAAATAGCGACCCTTTTCACAATTTTTTACACCGTATTTAAGTCTAGCAAATTACTAAAATTTATTAATTTTTTACAAATATTGATTTTAAACAAAAATGCTTTTTTCAATTTTCTAAAAATGCCTGTTTAAAACTTACAAATCAATAATGTCTAAAAGCTATGAAATACACAATACAAATAGATTTTTCAGTAGGTATATAGAATAGACAGCTTTTTCACCCTCATTAAAATCCCCCTCCTCCCCCCGTTAACAGCCCAGTACCGGGGAAGCTTCCCAGAGAAACAAATGTTGATAATGTTTTTAGGTAAAAGACAGTGAGGCGCTTCTGCAATCGCTGAAGAATTCCCCTTACTATGGCCAATTCTCGGACCGTACACAGTTGTGGGAAGGAAGACTCGGCGAGCTGGACGTTTGTCTCGGTCAAATGGCCGATATTCAAAGGAAATGGGTGTATTTGGAGCCGATTTTCGGGAGAGGGGCTCTGCCACATGAAGCATCACGATTCGCGAGAGTTGATGCCGATTTTCGGCTGATTTTGGCAGGTATGCACTGTTTCAGTATCGGGGGGGATTAGCAGTGAGAATTATCTGCTTTAATTTGGCCTAATTTATCGATTTTTTAGCCATGAATTAGCCCCCCGCTAAGCAACCAGTCCCTGGGAATTTTGCTGAAGACGCTATAAGCTTGGTTTTAGACGTGGCAAAAGATGCCCGACTCATCTCACTATGCTCTCGGACAGGACTCCGTCGAAACCTGGAGCAAGTGGTCGAGCAGCTGGGGAGATGCCAGCGAGCTCTTGCTCAGTTCCTCCAAGAAAAACGAGCCGCATTTCCGCGCTTCTACTTTTTGGGCGATGATGACCTGCTCGAGATCCTCGGCCAATCGACCAATCCGCTGGTGATCCAGGCTCATTTGAGAAAGTTGTTCCAGGTAAGTAACTAAATGTATCAAATTTGTCGGTTTTGAGTTTTCTAAAAATATTTATTTTCTAGGGCATCGACAAAGTCGTTTTCGGGGAGGGCAACCTGACCCTGGTGGCGATGGTGTCGGCTGACGGCGAAGTCGTTCTCCTAGACGCGCCTGTACGCCTGGTCCCCCAAGTCGAAACCTGGCTCCAACATTTATCCGATCGAATGGCCTCCACGTTGCGCCTATTGACGGTCGATGCACTCCGCGATGACGGTCTCAACCCGGGCAAATATCCTTCGCAGGTAGGGAAACCTCCCGAAAATCTGGTTTTTTCGGTGTTTTTGAAGGCGCCTTACGGGATAACGACGAAAAAACTACATATTACGAGTTTTATATGAGCTCAAAATATTGTAAAATAAAAAGCTTAAAGCAAAAAAATTTTTTTTTTGAAATAGGTTAAAAGCTGATTTTTGGAATTTGCGCTAATTTTTCGATATTTTGAAGAGATGAAAATAAAAACACCCCCCCGTTAAGAGTCTAGCACCCAAAATATCACCACAAAAAATTTTTAGGTGCTCTGTCTCGCTGAAGAGGTCCGTTTCTGTCGTGAGTGCGAGCGAGCCCTCGACTCGTCCTCCTTGCCCTCCCTCCACACTTCCCTTCAACACCAATTGACACAACTTACCGGCCTTCAACCACGTGATGAAGGGTTACTGAGGTTGAAGCTCAAGGCCCTCATTCTCGATCTCATCCACCACATCGACGTTGTTCAGCAACTAATCACGGCGCAGGCACGGAGTACGGCCGAGTGGACATGGCAACGACAACTCCGGTTTTATCTCGATGGAGATAAAGTGGTCGTACGACAGATTGACGCTCGATTTGACTATACTTATGAATATCAGGTACGTTCAACGACTTTCGATGGTGCTTATTCATTATCGGGGGGCCTTTGCCTTCGTTCCATTTTTCTAACAAATATAGAGACGCTGTTTTTACCCTGTTTTTTTACTATTCCTAAACGTAAAAACTTATCCATTTTAAGAACAATACAAAAATACCGATTTTGCGTTAAAACCGATTTTCGTGCCAAAATTTCAGATTTAAAATTTTTTTTTGAGTTTTTGATTGGTTTTCTACTCAAAATTTAAGGAAATTTTATGGTTGAGACGTTACTAGTCGCCTTGAACTTATAGAAGAAATTTGGCTCCCCCCGCTAATAAACCAGCGCTGAATTAGTCAGAACGCTAATATTTTTAGGGCAACGCACCGAAACTCGTCCACACGCCGCTGACGGATAAGTGCTATCTGACCCTGACACAGGCGATGTCGATGGGATTGGGAGGGAATCCGTTTGGTCCCGCCGGAACCGGCAAAACCGAGTCCGTCAAGGCGCTGGGAGCGCTTTTTGGGCGACAGGTTGGTTTGGATCACCTTGGATGCTCCTTAGAGAACCTAGAAAATTAAGAAAAATACGAAAATTGTGATAAAAACACCAAAAATTGTTAGGTACTCGTGTTCAACTGCGACGAGGGCATCGATGTCGTCTCGATGGGCCGCATCTTTGTCGGTTTGGTGCAATGCGGGGCGTGGGGCTGCTTCGACGAGTTCAACCGGCTCGAGCAGACTGTGCTTTCCGCCGTTTCGCAACATATTCAAGCCATACAGGTAAGGTTTAACCTTGAAAAATCAATTTTTAACATTTTTAACGGCTTTTTACTACTCTTAAACGTGGAAAACTCCGCAGCTTTTACTTTAAAAATCGAAAAATATAAATTTTTTCGAAAAATTTTAAGTTAAATTTTTAAAGGTTTTTAAAAATGATTTTTTTCCTTCAAAATATATGCACATTTTACTCAAAACGCTATTAAATCTTCAGTTTGACGTTTGTTTTTACGTTTTTCCGTGAATTCTAAAAAATAATTTTGCCCCTCCCCGCTCCCCCCCCCGATAATGCTGAAGTACCCAAAAACTTTCAAATCATCTCCAGGATGCGATCCACCACCGTTCCCCATCCGTGACTCTTGGCCAGTATACAGCCCGCGTCGATCCCAATTCCGCCATCTTCATCACGCTCAACCCGGCCGGCAAGGGGTATGAACACTGGGTTCTTTTGCGTTAACGGGGGGGGAGCAATTTTTTACAAGGCAAAGTAACTGCACAATGGCGTAATAGCGAGTATTATAATCGATTTTAACCAAAATTTAACTATATTTTAAATCGAAAAGCTTGCTTAAAAACGTTTAATTTGATATTTTTATCGAAAAACCGATGTTTTATATTTCTAAACAGATTTTTGTAAGGTTTTTACGCCTAGGAGAGCTTAGAAACAAACAAAAACTGGATACGAAACAAGCCCCCCCGATAATGCAAAAGAACCAATAATCCCTTTAGATACGGCGGTCGCCAAAAGATGCCGGACAACTTGAAGCAGCTCTTCCGGCCGGTGGTGATGTCCGTTCCGGATAATGAACTCATCGCCGAGACGCTCCTCTTTGCCGAAGGTTTCCGCGAGGCTAAGCCGTTGGCTAGAAAAACTGTAGCAGTCTTCAGGTAATTTACAATTTCTATTTTTAACAAAATCTACCTTTTTGATTGTGCAAAGAAATGCTGTCGGCGCAACAACACTACGATTGGGGCCTCCGCGCCCTAAAAGCTGTCCTGCGTGGCTGTGGCGGGCTACGCCACTCCTCCCGAACAATCCGATAGTAATGAGGCGTCCATCGTCGTGCAAGCGCTACTGTTGAATACGCTGTCAAAATTGACTTTTGCCGACTCGAGGCGATTCGACGCGCTCATACAGGATATTTTCTATACTGGAGGACCGGAAAAGAAGGTTTGGGGTTGAAAGCCATAAGAGGGAAAACGCACTTGCAGGATGGAAAGGAGAGCATGGCTCCATTTGGGGCACTTTTGGAGCCGCTGCAAAAATCGGCTGAAGAGATGGGTATCCGCCTCGGGGATCGGCAGCTTCACAAGCTTTTCCAGCTCCATGAGCAGCTACGACAACGTATTGGTGGGTTTCTCTCTCTCTCTCTCTCTCTCTCTCTCTCTCTCTCTCGCTCCTTTTCACTTCTCACTCTTGTGGTCTCTCTCTCTCACTCTCTCTCTCTGTTTCTCTCTCAGCCGTTTATTCTCACCCTCATTCTCTCTCACATGCTCACCCACACTCGCTGGCTCGCTCTGTTTCTCGCCTATCTGCCACTCTCTCTCCCTCTCTCCAGCTCTCTCTCTCTCTCTCTCTCTCTCTCTCTCTCTCTCTCTCTCTCTCGCTCTCATTCTGCCTCTCTCTTGCTCGCTCAAACACACTCTCTCCTGCTGTCTCTCTAGCTTTCGCTCTATCTCTGACAATTACACACACTTTCTCTCGCTATCTCTCTCTCTCTCTCTCTCTCTCTCTCTCTCTCTCGCTCTCTCTCGAATTTATTCCCCCTTTTTCAGGCGTTGTCGTCGTCGGCCCATCCCAAAGTGGAAAATCGACATTGTGGCGTGTCCTCAAACGAGCGTTGATCATCAGCGGCCAACGGCTCGCCTGCTACGAGTTGAATCCAAAAGCCACAACCCGCACAAGACTGCTTGGCCATATGGATATGGATACACGAGAATGGACCGATGGTATAATCACCATGGCGGCGAGGAATGTTATTAAGGATACACAGGTACGACAGCAAAAATACCGTAATTCGTTTTTTTTCTGGGTTCTACTGTAATAATTGATGAAATAGAGAAAAACCTTCAAATGCCGTCTATTTATACTAGGGAAATACGGTATCTCCAGGTTCATTTCAGGTCCATACTTGGATCGTCTGTGATGGTGACATCGACCCGGAATGGGTCGAAGCCCTGAATTCAGTCCTAGACGACAATCGCCTTCTGACGATGCCCTCTGGAGAGCGCATCCAGTTCGGCGCCAATGTCAATTTCCTCTTCGAGACCCATCATCTACAATTCGCCTCCCCGGCTACGGTATCCAGGTCGGCTTAAAAATTTACCAGTCTATCAGTTCTCTACCACCCTCAATAACGGAAAAGATCCCAAAATTTCTTCCCTTTTCATTTTTAAGTCGAAAATGCGTGTTTTTTCGTTTCCACCCCTTTAAATAGAAAAGTACCGTTTAATTTCAGACTGGGAATGTTACTAACCAGCGAAGAGGACGTGAGCCCTCGTGATGTCGTGGAAAAATGGGTGCGAGCCCAGGGACCGGAGGAATCACCCGAAATTGCGGGATGGCTAGAGGACAGCTTCTACCGTATCCTCCAAATTGTCGATCAGAGACAGACCACGGCCGGGATACGGTTGCCTCCAATCGCTCTGACACAAAATGGGCTCTCGTTGCTTGGAGGCGTGCGGTCAAAACCCGAATTTCTCGTCGCGCTGTATCGAGGGTTTGCAGGTCGGTTTTTAAAGACATTTCAAGTTAGTAGACAAAAATTGGTACTCGTGCAATATCGGGGAGACTGTTTTTACACTGTTTTTTTATTATTTCTAAAGAAAAATCCACAAATTTTTATCAAAAAAAATCAAAATATTTATTTGCGACCAAATTATGAATTTTTATACGCTTTTCTGGGCCCAGAAAATTCTGGGTATTCAATACTTATCTTTTTAATGGTATTTTATTAAATATAACTGTATTTAAATAGGAAAAACCATCTAGAAAATTTTGTAACATTTAAAAATTCGAAATTTTGGTCGAAAATCCGCTTTTTTCGGTATTTTTAAGCGAAATTTGCAAAATTTCTAACGCTCACGAGTAGTGAAAAATTGTTTAAAACAAACCCTGTATTCAAATAAAAAATTGGATGCTAAAAAAGCAGCCCCCTCCCCGATAATGCAAAAGACCCGAAAAACACTGCACTACCGTAGCTATTAACATTAACCGGTCTAAAGTAGTGCGGCGTAGTGCTGCGTAGTCGGCCCTGGGCACCCCCCGCTAAGAGACCAGTACGACAAATTTATACTTTTATTGCAGGCTCGGTGCCGCTGGACGCTCGAAAAGAGCTGGCCGCCGCGGTATTTGAGGGTGAACATCTACCAGACGCCTCTCAGCCCGATCTTGTCTATTTTGACGATCGAACTCGAATGTTACAAATGTATACAGAAGATACGGGGCAGGGATTGACGAGGGAACAAGTTGAGGGGCAAGGTCAAGCTCCACCTCTCGTTTTGACACCCAATGCCCAGGCTACCACCTCGCTTATACAGGTACTAAAATTTTTACTTTTTCTTGTCGATACAAGCGCTAAAATCTTTTAAATAATCTAAAGATTAAAATACCATTATAAATATAATCTAAAAAATATAAAAATTCATGGAAAAGTTTTTTTAATTTTCCGTGTCGATTAAAGCATTTAAATCTGTATTAAATACTTTAAAAGAATCAATAATAGGAAACCAACAAAAATAGGAGTTCAAATGTTACTAAATCGATGAAAAGTGAAGTTTTTTAAAATAACAAACCAGGTTAGGACATCGTATTTCCACTAAAATGTCTTTGAAAAGCCTAAAACTCCTAAAATCTCGGTGCTTTGTCATTACCGGGAGATGGGAATTTTTGCGTGTTTTATTTAGTAAAATTCAGCAATATCTTCAATTGAAACCCCATGTAAAAAGTAACAATTAATAAAAATGTAAATTTTTGGTCCAAAATCGGCAATTTTCGCTCGAAAAATCGTTATTTTTATCTTTTTCTAAGTTTTTTTATCTTTTTTCTAACCTAAAAACAAATTTCAAATGTAAAACTATGCCAAAAAATGTGCTCAAAAATCTAAAATCTACCTGTATTTTTTCAAATTTGACTTTAAACGAAGTCGTGATCAATTTACCCAACTTTCAGGCATGGCTGACCGACGCGAGCCACCCATCAATCTGTGTGGTCGGACCGGAAGGGAGCGGAAAAGCGAGTCTGATGCAGAACAGTCTCCAGACCCTCCCGCTATCCAGAACGGCTACACTTTCATGCTCTGCACAAACTTCAGCACATACCCTACTTCATACCCTTCATCAGCACACTGTTCAGGTAAGTTTTTCAGTATTTTTGGTGCTGGTTCGTTAGCGGGGGTGTGAACTATTTCTTAAGGAATTTTTAGGTGTCCGGTGCAGGTGGCCGTGTACTGCGCCCAAAAGACGGTGGTGGCCAGTTGATCGTTCTCCTTCGAGGTCTCAATCAAACCTCCCCGGATCGCTATGGCACCTCACAACTTCATGCTCTACTCCAACAACTCCTCACCTACCACGGATTCTTTGATGATGCTTTGGAATGGATCGGGTTGGAGGGAATTCAATTCGTCGTCACCATGGCGTTGGAAGGGGCTGGAAGGTGCGTTTTATTTTTTTGGCGCTTTTGCGTTATCGGGGGGGCACATTTATTTGTCGAAGTTTAGAAATGTTTACTACCGTTTGAATCATTAATGACATTTATAATGTTTTTGCAAAATTCAATTAAATTTCCAGGTCGAAAACTACCTAATGAAAATCGGTCATATTTGGCCGAAAAATCGATTTAATCCAACATTTCTAAAGTTTTAGCTTTAAGAATAACAAAAATAATAATGAATGGCAAGTCATAATCCCAGAAGCCATTTTCTTTGCGTTTTGATGTTATTTTTGAATGGATTTCTTCTAATTTTAGTTTTAGTTCTATGTTTGTAATTTTGTAACTTTAATTTGTACAGAATTCTCTAGAATAAGATTATCCGATTACGCCACTAAATTTTCTGCTATCATTTCCTAAACCATGATCTATTTCTCGTTCCAGATACCCAGTCTCCACCCGGCTACTCTCCCTATTCCGCCTAGCTACTGTTTCCACCCCATCGGATCAGGACCTCCAAACAATCTACAGTATCTATTTGATGCCAATTATGGAGGTAGTTTTCTAACGATTTTTACTGTATTTTTCCCCCAATTTCCAGCCAATCCTCCAAAATGCCACCCGTGTCGAGGAGTTGCAGGGATGATGGTGCAAATCTATGAAGATGTGAGTTTTTATGTGAAGCCAAGGATCCTGGTAAAGCTCCGAAATACCGACAGAAAAAATGCCGACACTCAGAATCCAGACAGCTGACATTCCCAAATGTAAAATACCGACAGCCATGCTCTGACAGCAAACTCGATATCAAGGTCCCGACGCTAGAAATACCGACAGTCGAAATTAGGATTGCCGAAATACCGCCAACCGAAATATCGACAGCTGAATTTCCAACAACCGTAATACCGACATTTAAATACCGTAACCCGAGCTGCCGAAAGCCAAACTTCCGATATTCAAAATACTGACGGCTGGAGTATCCGTCGTTTGGCTGTGGCTGTCAGTATTTTCACGGCCGTAATTTTGGTTGTCAGGCTTTTTGAAGGGCTGGATTCTGAATGTCGGGAGTTTGCCCTGCCGGTATTTTGCTCCGTGGATCTCGTCCTGTCGGGATTTTCGAATGTCGGTATTTTAATGTCGGTACTTATGTTTGTTTGTACTTATGTTTAAGTATTCGGGCATGTCGGCATAATGGAATTTTCGGATGTTGGTTGTCGGTATTTTGTTGTCGGAATTCGCTTTGTCAGGGTTTTCATAGTCGGTATTTCGACTGTCGAGATTATAGTATCTGAATCCACCCTTTTCCAGGTCCGGCGTACCTTCCGGAGCACAGAACAAGCCCACTACGTGTTCTCACCTCGCGACTTGACCAAGTGGACGTTGGGAATGAGGAGATGCGAAGGGCAGGAGCCGACGCTGCTGCTCCAACGCTTCTCCACGAAGCTGCACGAATTTGGAGATCGAATGGCGTCCGATGGGGATCGACAGAAATTCCGTGACCTGCTCGCAAACATCGCTCGGCGGCGGGGCTGGGGATGCTGGTTGTTAATTTATATATTTTCATAATTCTAAGCTTATAGTGGATTTTATTCTATTAATTTTGTAAATGTTTAATCAGCGCTTAATTGTAAAAATGAATTTATCTATCTATTTCGTACCTTTCCTGTACGTGACGACGTCGACGGCGATGCACCAGGGCAGCGCCTTGCGCCCTGCCGCGCGTACCCAGGGCGGACTACGCGGCTACTACAAAAAGCTGTTAATAGATGCGGTAACTGGCGCTCTTTTTGGTGCTTTTTTGCATTAGTGGGGGCAACTTTTTATGAATTTTTTATAAATTTAGGAAGGATTTCTAAAGTTTCAGTACCCCAAAATTAAAAAATGTAAAAATATCAAATTTTCGAGTTTGAAAATTTTTGGACGTTTTTAGTTGTCCGGATTTAAATATAGTTAATTTCTTCCAAAAGTTTACTATGAGTTTCTAGGAATTTAAAATGTAAACTGATGGTCCCCGATAATGCGAAAGCTCCTCTTTTAAACGTCTTTTTTATTTATTTTTTTCGTACGTAAAATTTGACCTTTCTAGAATTTGACGTCTCCCAGTTCAAAGCCCCTCTTGTCGATGAAGTGGTCGACATCTGCGCCAAGCTCGATCGAGCCCTCACCACACCTGGTGCGCTTTTTCGGTAGACTACGCTACATTCCGCCCGAACACCCCGAATATGTGCTTTTAGTGGGAAACGTGCTCGTGGCCGGAAGCGCCGGAATGGGGCTCGGATCCTGTGTCCGACTAGTCGCTCATCACCATCAGATGGCCGTCCACCATCCACGCGTCACGCCCGGATACGCGCAGAAACACTTTGACAACTGACCTCAAGGCGGTCAGTAAAGAAATATAACTAGAACCTACAAGTTACAGGACTTTTGCAGTATCGGGGGCACGGCGAATTTTTATATACGTAATAGTAACTATTTTCATCTGCTTTTAGTAAAATTTCCCGGTTTTTAAAGTAGAAAGCCATCCAAATGACTTTGAAAATTGAAATATTGTCAAAAATCGTTCAATTTAGGCCGGAAAATCGATTGTTTTTGCATTTTAATACCCCCGATAATACAAAGAACCACAGTTACAAATGTTATTATTATTTTTTAGGCCATCAACCAAGCATTAATGAATGGTGAACACGTACTGATGGTGGTCGAAGAATGGGAAGTCTCAGCCCTCCCTGCCCTCCTCCAGACCCTAAATTCACTACTTTCTGCCGGCGAGGTCCCTGGGCTTTACCCCTCAAGGTAACTTGAATATAAATAGTGAGATACGGTAATCCGGCCACCTTTTAGAACTCGATGGGCTGATCGCTGCGGTTCGAGACCAGGCGAGCCAAGTGAACTTCCAGGAATTTGAACGATTTCTTTGCCTATCGTAGGTGTTTTGAACTTGTTTATCCGTTCTTCTCATCTAAAAAAGACAGAAGACCACTGAAAACTCCAAACAAAATAATAAGAAGAAAGAAATTAACAATTCTTTAGGCGTCCGCTCGCTGGTGCACGTGGCTTTGGTGCTGGATGTGGATAATGATAAGTTAGTTTTATCAAGCTTTTCTTTTCTATTTTTGAAATTTTTGTATTATTAAAATTTACATTTTTCGCAGTTTTGGTTGTATTTTTCTATCCTATTTTTTTAGATTCGAAGAAGAACCGCAGCCAATCCAGCCCTCTTCCGGAATTGTGAAGTGATATGGATGGAAAAATGGGGTCTGCATACGCTCGATCAGGTATGAAATCTGCGTGCTTTTGCATTATCAGGGGAGGGTGGGTACCTAGTAACGTAATAGTAAGCAGCTTAATAGTGTTTCGAAAAATTTAGCTATTTTTGAAAGAAACTTTAAAGAGACAGCGACAGGAGAAAACTCCCGAAATACCGGTTTTCCAGATGCCAACCGTTGAACTGCCCGTGCCGGTGTTCAATCCCCATCCGAAGAAGTTGTCGGCCTTCTCCGCCAACTCTTAGGAATAGCGCCAAAAGAACTGGCTACCCCTTCACGATACACAACTCTCATCCAAAACTATGCGCAGTACACCACCAAAAAAAGCCGTCACTTCACGACTGCAGAGACTTACGGTATTTTAGGCACCTTTTAACGAAAACAGCACATTTTGTAGGCAGGTGTCGGAAGACTGACAGAGGCCCGCGAAGCGGCATTGCCGCCATGCAATCGAGGGCCGCGAAGCAGGGCCGATTACTCGCCGAAAAACAGCGAGAGGCTGATGCTGCACTGGCTGCGATCAGCCAGAGCATGGCTGGGGCTCAGGATCAAAAGGAGTCGATGGAGAAACTGCGAGGGGATGTCGGGAGGGAGAATGAGAAGATTGAGGCACAGCGGGCCAGGATTGATGAACAGCTCGCTGACGTCGAGCCGTTGCTCAGGGTTGGTTTTGTATTTAAATCTCAGTTTCTGGACCTTATCATTTAGCGGGGGCACAAAAGCGACATTTTCGAAATTGTAAAAGTATAGTCAGCGGTTTTTAAAATATATGTTTTATAAATGATGATTTTTTGGTATAACACATCATCATAAAAATAACAACATTTTTTTTGCAAAAATGGGTTCTGGTGCATTAGCGGGGGGAAGCAACCGACAGACAGGCCTATTTTTGGGTCTATTTAACCCCCGATAACGAACAAGAACCCAAAAACGACCAAAAAATATCGAAAATTCAATTTCAAAAATTTTCTAACATTTTTTTGATATGTTTTTCTTAACGGAAACTCCTAAAACTACAAAAAATACAACTTACATTTTATTGCTTGGCAGTTGTGGCTAAAAAAATTCAAAATACTCCCGTTTAGGAAGCCCGCGAAGCAATCAGCTCCGATCAAATCCGAGTCGCTATCCGAGATTCGATCCCTAAGGCACCACCGGAAGCCGTTCGTGATATTCTACAGGCTGTGCTCCTATTCATGGGCATTTTGGATACATCCTGGGAAGCCATGAGAAAGTGAGACAATTATTTGGTGCCCTAGTTACCGTATCCACCTCAGATTCCTGGCCAAATCGGGCGTGAAGGAGGAGATTATCAACTTCGATGCGCATCGCATTACATCTGATGTGCATAAGAAGGTTTCGACGCTTGTGGCGAGCAAGCAGGCTTCGTTTGATCCAAAGGTAAGCTTAGGTTCGGCTTGGCTTGGACTGGGCTTAGGCTTCGGTTAGACTTAGGCTTACTCGACTTGGTCTTGCGCTTAGGCTGAGGCTTCTGCCTAGCTTAGGCTTAGGCTTCGGTTATACTTAGGGTTGGCTTAGAGTTAGGCCTGGCGTAGGCTTGATTTAGGCTGGGCTTAGGCTTCGGCTTCGGCCCAGCTGCCGCAGTTGGGCCCAGGCTTGGCTTAGGCCGGCCTTAGACACCGACTTGGCTTCGGTATCTTGGCTTAAACGTGGGCTTAGGCTTGGCTTAGGATTGCTTGAGCTTGAGCTTGCGCAAAGTGTCACGTTTTAGAACGCAAAACGAGCCTCCCCAGCTGCAGCTCCCTCCCAGCCGCCTGGGTGATGGCCAACCTCAGTACTCAACGATTCTGGATAAAATCTCCCCACTCGAGCAGGAGAAGAACGCCCTGATGAAGTTGGTCATCTCTTGGAGGTCCATTTTTTGTTTAGAAACCTGAGCAAGGCCGAGAAACAGATGGACAAGCTTTCCAAGGGTCTCGTGACGGTAGATGAACAAGTGGCCGAGCTGAAGGCCCGATTTGAGGGGTATATGAAAGAGGCCACCCATATCAAGATCAACCTTGACAAGGAGCAGGTCAGTTTCCCAATTTGCGCTCTACCTACCGTATCCTGGATTTTGGGCGACAATCGAGGTGGCCGGGACGTTGGTGGACAGGCTTGGCGGGGAGTACGAGCGGTGGAAGGAGCAGATGGATGTATTACGGGCTGAACTTGACCAGGTTGGTGGTGTTCTCTCTCTCTCTCTCTCGCCATAAAATTCCGCATTTTCCAGCTTGAACGTCGTTGTGCCGTCTCGGCCTTGTTCGTCTCCTTGCTCGGCTCGGCGTCCGAGCGTGTACGCCACGACGTCATCAAGCAGTGCGCCCATGTATCTATTTTAATACGCAAATTTCCAAAAAGTCTCTATTACAGGAAATCCGCCTTCCCGAATTTGACGTGCTCAACTTCTGTGCCCTCGAAACAGGGCAGGTAGATTTTTATTTTTTTTAGAAAAATTCCGCTACACTCCGATGTGTACGTAGGTGTATGTAGTACTCAAGTGTACTATAAAAATTGGACGCTAAGGAACCCCCCGATAACGCAAAAGAAGCAAAGTCCGCTACGCTCCGCTCTGTACGTAGTGGCATGTAGTACTCAAGCGTACTAGGAAAACAGCAGCAACAGATGGCCCATTTATCGACACACAAAAATTCAGAGAATTCACGGGAGGAGTACGTTAGGGGGCTTTAGTCGCTGATCCGTATTTCTCTTCTCTCTAGTATCTCCTAGCCATTTCGGGGGATTTCGAGGGGATACGGTAATTCCAAAGTTGTCTACAGTAGCCGCGCGTAGTTGTCGAGTCTTACGTCAAACTGCACAGCTTCCACATGCATTTCGTCGGGTTCGACACTGAAACTCGGGGTTTTGCATCAGAATTCAAACATTGATTTGTCGAACAACTTGTCGAAACTCAGATTTTCCATGCTGAATTTGTCGAAATATCGATATGTTGAAATTCCACAATGTCATTTTGTCAATGTTAATTTTGCCACTTTGTGGAGGTTTTTTTTCGAAGATTTACGATGTCGAAATTGCGACATTTCGAAATTTGAGTGTCGAAAATTGGAATCTCGGATTACATTTATCGAAAATGAACTTGTCGACATTTTAATATGCCGAAATTCCAACATTTGTTATCTTGGAATTACAATTTTTTTTAAATAAGTGTGCCGAAAACTAAATTTCCAAAGCAAGCATTAATGCCTGAAATTCCGACAAGATGACACTTCAAAAATGCAGTTTCGACAAAATAAAATACCGACATGACCAATTTTCGAAAAATTCGGCTACGGTAGACTCCCCCCCCTAGCCGGAAGTTTTTGGCTATAACTTTTTTATTTTACATTATTGTGGGCTCAAATTAAAACTCTTAGTATATTTTTCAACGCTCTATCGAATGGCGTTGCAAAAATCCCGACAAAATAAGCGAAAATACCGACAACTTTGAGACCCTTCGGCTGTGGGGGGTAAAGTAAACTCTTACCAAAATTCAATTTTGAACAAACTCAAATTTCGACAAAATGAATTTCGACACGATGAATCTCAAATTAGATTTTTATGGCAACAAGCATGCTAGTAACCATAAACTACGACTGCAAGCCACAAAATACAAAAAAATAAAATTTACCTCGCTTATCCATGAATCCATCAGTTCGGTAGAGGGGCCGGCCACGCTGCAATAGCGACGCCCATCTCCCAAAACCCCAACCCTCGCCGTCTGCTACCTAATAAAAAAATTGATATTTTGGGGAGTTCGACTTCGTCTCTCTCTCACTCTCTCTCACTCGCTCTCTCGCTCTCTTTCGCAAACTTACATATATCCTCGCCTCAGCCATCAAAAATATACAAAAGGCTGCCAAGACTACCCGCAACACGGCGGACATTACCTCAAAATATTTGAATATTTGTAGGTATTAAAAATATACTAAATTCAAAGAAAAAATTCAAGATACAAATTTCGATTGGGAGGCTAGCAGAGACCTTTAGGAATTTGGAAGATGCTAGAAGGAGACTTGTAGGTTCCCTTAAAGAGACTAAAAGGAGGACTCCCTCCGTCTTTTGATTGCGTAATCGATTATGGCTCTTAAAGGTGGCTTGACAGAGATGAATGCGAAAAATCACAGGAAAATCCACAGTAAAAATGAATTCTCCTTCCTTGCCAGTCCCTTTAAAGGCTTTGGCAAGCGAAATCCATAGAGGTTCCAAAGGAAAGACAGGAAAGCCTTCCCTTCCGGTTCTCTGTCATAACCCCCCGACAAAAGCACGGAACTCAAACATCCCACATAGCCACGCCCACCCCTCAAAATTAGCCTAAAGCAAAAGAAAACCCTAACTTCCGGCGGAAAGGGAAGAAGAAGGACGAGACGCTCCTTTCGACACATCCCACCCCGTAAAGTAGTGTTACGTGGAAAAAGAGGGAGGGCGTGGGAAGACCTTCAAGGGGATGGGAAGTCGTCAATGGGTAGGTTTCGGAAAGAAGAGAAAAAGGGGCGAATCGGTTCGGAGACCAATCGGA
Organism: Mesorhabditis spiculigera; assembly: GCA_958295435.1. NCBI lineage: Eukaryota > Metazoa > Nematoda > Chromadorea > Rhabditida > Rhabditidae > Mesorhabditis > Mesorhabditis spiculigera. The sequence goes on from CATQJA010001327.1 coordinate 19,940, forward strand.
GAAGCGGGGGAGGGAGGAGGAGGAGACGATCGAAGAACCCCCTTTTAAACGACTGCTCAAACAGCAAAAAAGCAAAAAGTTCCGCACCCGGAGGATCGAACCCGGATGCTGTGGGTGGCAGGCGAGAACTTTACCAAATGAATAAATGGTACGGTAGCGAAGAATCAGGTGATGACGATCTTCCATCGCTCTTACTCATGCTCAAAAAGCAAAAGGTTGGCCCCCAAGGAATTGAACTCGGATGTTGTGGGTGGGAGGCGCGAACTTTGCCATTTCACTAACTGACAGCGGCGAGGAAAATGAAGTTTAAACGAACTGTCAAGCGTCATTTGTCGCGCCGCGTACCTGTTAACACCTAGTCGATGTAGCACATCGAATTTCGCCCTTCTTAACCCCTTTAAAAGGACCGTAACAGTCAAAAACCTCCCAAAAATCCTCGTAATCTCGGGTGTCACGTAGCCCAGCCCCGCGAGACTGATGAATTCTGACCTGGTGCCGTTGAGAATTTTTGGAGCCCCGGCCCAAAAGGCCCCGCAATCGCATTAATGGGATTTTTAAGCGACAACCAGACGCTCCTCTGAACGCCCTTAAAACGGGACAAGGCCTCCGAGTTTCTCCAAAATTAGCCTCAAAATCGTGAATGAAAGGGGGCTAGACGAGCAGAGAACATTTTGGAGCATTTAAATTTAAAACTGCTGAAAAAATTAGATAAAAATTAATTAATTAAATTATAAGGCCATTTTAAATAGCATTTTTAGCTAAATTGGAAGAACCAAGGCCTTCCGGGGGATCAACTGTCGCTGGAGAACTGTGTGATACTGCTGAACACCTCGCAGACGCCGCTCATCGTCGACCCGACGGGCAGGGTGTGCCAGTGGGCATTAATAGACAATTGGAAACCGATAGAAAATACTCCACTCAAACTTTGGCAAAAAGCAAAAAGTGTTTGTCGTGGACGGGGGTCGAACCTTGACCTGGAGATCGCGGGCCGAGAGTGCTAACGACTAGGCTATGGGTGCAACCGACGCGGAATGGATGGGGGATTGATAAGGGAGGGGTCGCCGATCAGGACCAGATTTAGGAAAACTCTCCTGATACTAAAATATGGATAAGTTACCGTAACCCATGGGCCCGCTGCAGAAGCACATCAACTGATTGATGCAAAACTTCCTGGACCCCTATCCTTGGAAAAATGAGGGGAGGAGCCGGAATTGGGCAAATTGGGTGACGAGGGGGGATTCCCCGGTAGCTTCTTCATAGAAAGACGAGAAGGATAGAGGAGGATAGACGACACCTTGATTAGCCCATCCAACCCCCCTAGAGACTCTCCCCTCTATTCGAACACCCGGAAGAATAGCCGGCTGTCTGTACCTGGAATCGCGTAGTATAGCGGAATATGAGAAGCTGTAGAGAGATCAGGCGGGTTTTAAAGGGGGCAGGAAAGCGCGAGGATCGACCTTGCAAATCTGTTAGGTCTCGACAGATGCGCGTCACATCAACTGACGGAAAACCGCCCGCACTAGAGATGATTAAAGGGCTGGAGAAAGATGGGCCGGCGTCCGTCGGGGTGACGGACCGCCGCGGCGCTACCATCGACGCTTTCCCTCGCGTAAGCGCCCCCAAAATCCCCCTCTCGCATTTGAAGAAACCAGTTTATCACAACCGCCCATGGGTTCGGTCCGGATGGTTCAAGGGAAAGGGCGTACTGTACGTGTTTTTCGCGCGTTGCGTGCGGGTGCGCGGAATAGCAACCGCTTTTTAGCTGCGCAGGCCTGCTTTCGCAATTGCGCGACGCGTCTATCGCACGCGTTGCGGTCTTCCCTCCTGTCCAAAGCTACCGGACGTTTTATTAGGAGCCGGGCCGCTGTGTTATTGGTTAAAACTTTTTCATTTAACAATTTTTCAACTGAAAATTTCCTGAAACCAAGGACTTGGTGATACGCATCGATGGTAAAAATTTGAGCTGGATTGGATAGCAGGCGGCCAAGTTCTGGGCGATTCGGGGCTTTGGGACACTGTTTTGCCTGAAAAAGAAGCGCATACACATCAAAACACCTCTAGAAAGTTGCAAAGTACGTTGCTTTCCTTTAGCAAGATTTTCTACAACATTTTTTTAGCTATTATCACCATGAATTTGCTTTATTTCTAATGGCAGTTCTTGTACAGGTGGCAATGCGCCCTAGGGTATGTGGGGGCCCTCCGCCGCCCCTCTCGACTCGACTCTCTGGTGTACTGGCTAGCGCATCGGACTGCGGGGCGGACCATCCCTGGTGCGACCCTCTTTGCTCTTTCAGCGATTCCATCTTTCTCCAGCCCTTTAAAGGGACCGGAACGTGCGAAAATCGACCCTACCGTTGACTAGGTGCCGACAGCTACGTTAAATAACGTATGTATTCACGTCATTAGATTATTTTGTGCGTCATTTGGTGTGTCACGTAGCTGTCTAGACCTAGTTGATACAAGGGATCGATTCTGGCATTCCTAGGGTCTTTAAACGGGCAAGAGCCCTTTAGAATCGACCCCTTCAATTGGGTCTCGTCAGCTGCGCGCGGCGCCAAACGACGCACAAAATTCCAGTGCTAAGTCGCTATTAAATTATTTCCATGCGTGATTTGGAGTGTCACGTAGCTGTCTAGACCTAGTTGATACCAGGGGTCGATTCTGGCGCAAGATCTCGCTTTTTAAAGGGACGCGCAAGTCAGGACTGTGGCTTTTTGGCTATGGATTCTCAATAGATACGTAAAGCAGCGGTCGGTTAGTAATCCATTACGCAATGAAACACGAGAGGACGCGTCAACGCAGGAAAATCCATAGCCATGCCTTGCCCGTTCCTTTAAAGGCAACGTGCCAGCTAGAGGAATTCCGGAATGCTGATTGAATTAAGCAGAAGACGTCTTCTACTGTCCTTCTAGCCAATCTGCCTCCTCCTCCTCTCTGGGTGGATTATGCAAATTTCGAAAATGGCCTTTCCCTGTCCCTCTTTCCAATTTCCCCTTCTCAATCCCCCCTGCCAGACGAAAAGGGATTTACCACCCCCGTGGAAAATGAGATGCAATGGATGCGACGCCATTTTTTGTTGAGAAAATTCGAAATTGCCATTATTGTCGAGATAAGAGAAAAATACGAAAAATTTCAAAATTCCTGAAAAAAAAGACATTTTTAGATTCCTGGAGAAATATCTGCCGAACGCGAGTACGTTACGCGCCGGCCAGAACGATCTCTTTACACAGGTTAGAGTTTGAAAAGTTTAAAAAGGAAGCTATGAGCGTCTTGCCAACGAGCACGCTCGGCTTTCCATTGCGTGATACATTGCGATGGATACATTGCGATTGCGATGCGTTGCGCATTGTTGAGGGCGCAGAAATCTGTAGGAAATCCGTAACAATATCTTACACGTTCCTTTAAAGGACCGAGGAAGGGATAACTATTGATTTCCAATAGATTTTGCCACGATACGCGCTGCGTACGCGCGGTTTTCCATGGCGTAATGCAGCGGGCATGTGCGTCGCGCATCGCGGGCTAGGAAAATCCATAGCCTTGCCTTGCTCGTTCCTTTAAAGGACACGGGAAGGCAGCGCTATGGATTATCTGTGGATTTTATTTTGCCGCGAGAAGCAACGCAAATGCTTTGAATTTCGACGAAAAAACCGACACACTAATAGTTAAACCTAAAAATGCTAAATTTGAGGCTCCGATTTTCTGTCAGAATTTCAAAATTTCATGACGTCGAAGTTCGTAATGCCGAAATTTCAACATGTCGACATTTTTGCGTAGTCTTTGGGGTTTTTCGGGGAGATTCGTTTATGTAAATTTCGAGTCCTAAAACGTCGACCTGGAAATGTCGGCAATATGAAATTTCGATGTTTTTAAAATAAGTCCGGCCTACCAGTAACTCGTCAGAAAAAGCCCTAATTAACCGCGTAAAGTTCGCCGAAGCAATATGGCCCTCCGTCGAGCCACCCCTAAAAATAGCGACCCATCGGCTGAAGCAGTCACCCCCCTAGCCCAGGCCGGCGAACTATCCAAAATTCTGAAGGACCCTCGGAATGGCCCACTCGCGTCATAACTAGTAGACGAGGCAAAGGGATGAAGCAACGCAACCCAGACAGCAGTACGCCACCATACGTAAAATGACACGCGGAGGATGCGAGGGGAGAATCTCGAGTTATGGCGGAAGATGCTAGAATTTTTAGTTCTAAAGCTAAGGAACCCAATATTAATACGTACCAATTCTTCTTGCACAAAAAGCAAAAACTCTGCCGCGGCGGGGAATCGAACCCTCGACCCTTGGATTCGAAGACTGACGCAATATCCACTAGGCCATGCGAGACTTTTGGCTTTTGGTAGATTTAACGTGTTTTACACGTAATACGTATAAAACTGAGTGAAATTTAGCGAGGGCTAAGCCTACTCAGCCTAGACTTAAGCCTAAACGTAAGCCTAAGCGTAAGCTTAACTTATTGAATAGCTAGCCTTATATGTTAGCAGAAAAATACAGCAGTAAACCCCTTAAA